>PVJC01005719.1:0-57863 GCA_004026665.1 Murina feae
TACCATCTCACACCTGTACGAATTGCTATCATCAACAAATCAACAAACGACAAGTGCTGGAGAGGATGTGGAGAAAAAGGAACACTCGTGCACTGCTGGTGGGAATGCAGACTGGTGCAGCCACTGTGGAGAGCAGTATAGAATTTCCTCAAAAAATTAAAAATGGATCTCCCTTTTGACCCTGTGATCCCACTCCTGGGAATATATCCTAAGAAACCAGAAACGCCAATCAGAAAGGACATATGCATCCCTATGTTCATAGCAGCACAATTTACCATAGCTAAGATTTGGAAAGAGCCCAAGTGCCCATCAGCAGATGAATGGATTAGAAAGCTGTGGTACATCTACACAATGGAATACTATGCTGCTGTAAAAAGGAAGGAGTTCTTAGCATTTGCAGGAGTATGGATGGAACTGGAGAACATAATGCTAAGTGAAATAAGCCAGTCAATGAAGGAAAAATACCACATGTCCTCACTCATCTATGGATAATAATGACCATTATAAACTGGTGAACAAAAAGAGATACAGAGGCAGAGCAACATCAAACAGACTGTCTAATTACAGCAACAAGGACAGGGAGGATTGGTGGGGGGGTAACAGATCAGCCAAGGGACTTTTATGCATGCATTTAAGCATAACCAATGGACACAAAACACTGGGGGGTAGGGGAGACTGGTGGAAGGGCAGGGGAAAAAAGAGATATATGTACTAATCTTTGTAAAACTGTATGTAATTAATAAAAAAAAAGAATAAAAAAATAATGAGAGAGAAAAAAATTAAAAAAAAAAACTAGAATCTTGACTATGCAGTAATGAGCTCAATTTTGTCATGTCTACATTTTTATAAAATAACATGCACATTCAACATTATTAACAAACAGGAAAGTACACACATCATATAGGTTGTGGATTTCTGCCAACTTCTACACTCATACCAGCACCTGATAGGGAAGCAGAGAGTTTCCCGTGTCCCCAAGCCCCTTTGTGCTGCTCCTCCTCCTCTCAGGGGGAACTGATGTCCCAACCCAAACTGCAGGCATTGGTCTCACACCTGTCTGAGCTTCATATAAGGGAGTCCACGAGCATGTACATGTCACTACCTGCTTCTTTGCTCAACATTATGTTTCAAAGTTTAGTCTGTGTTGTTAATTGTAAGTGTAATGTATTCCTCCTCATGTGTCTGTAAATTTCTGTAAGTACCTCGTTCTGTTCTTTTATTCTGAGGATGGGAATGGACTTTTGGTTGCTTCCAGTTTGATGCTATTATGAATAAAATAGCTAAGAACATCCCCTGCTTGTCAGTTAGTGGATAGGTATTCTCTCATCTCTTTGATGTAAAGCTCAGATGAAACAGGATGTGGAACAGGTATATATTTACCTTAAGTAGATTCGGTTGAAGAGTTTTCCAAAGTGGTTGTACCAAGTTGCACTCACTTCAACAAGCTAGGAAAGTGGCACTTACTGTACAGGATGATCAGTATTTGGAAGTTAGTCTTTCTAACTGAGCCCTCCGTTGTGTGTGAGCCTGATGAACCTAATGCCTAAAGATCACCCAGAAAAACCTGGAGTCACTATAGATGTATTGACTTGCTATAGCACCAGTGCCTGCACAAATGGGGAAGTGAAGGTGGTGCCTGCGAAGGACAGCGAGGGCTTGTTAGTGTGTGGTTCCTCCTCAGTGATTTTCAGGAAGTATTAAGGACAGAGAACCCGGCTGGCGTGGCTTAGTGGCTGAGTGTCAACCTATGAACCCGGTGGTCTTGGTTTGATTCCTGGTCAGGGCACATGCCCGGTTGCAGGTTCTTGGGCTTGATGCCCAGTAGTGAGTATGCAAGAGGCAGCCAACTCATGATTCTCTCTCATCATTGGTTCCTCTCTCTCTCCCTTCCTCTCTGAAATCAATGTTTTTTTAAAGGAAAGATGGATCTGTTCTCTATTAGGAGTTGTCATGAAAACATGGTAAATTAGTAATGGCATATTTAAACTCTTAACAAAAGTCCATTTAAAACCTTCTTAACTTTTAATTTCTTTTATGGATCATACTGATTAATTATTTATAGTGGAATATATGGACCTTTCTAAAGCATGCATTGTTTATGCAAATCCTATTTATATTCTATTTATATCACATTTGGTATTTTACTAATTAATTTGTAGTAACTCTTTATATTTAATAAAAAGTAGCTCCTTTACTCTGATATTAGTTGTAGATGTTTTTAAATTGTATTATTTTGATTTGAAGTATGCCTATGGTGATTGTAGGAGAAGATAGAAACAAATCAAATATTTGAAGGCAGATATTAAAGGTTCTGAGAAGGCAGCACTAGAGCGTCAGAACTGTCTGAACATAAGTTAATTCAAGTGCTTTAGAGCCAGACTTTTCAATCTGGACTCTACCTCTAATTACCTTTGTGGTTGGAGCAAGTTGCTAAACTTTTCCAGTTTTAATTTTCTTACCTATAAAACGGGAAGGTAATTACACAAATCTCCTTAGGTAGTTTGTCTTGAACCAATCTGAGGACTGTACCTGGCTCTCTGTGGGTGCTGGCTGAGCTGTTTGTGATTCCCAAAACAAAAGCTGTATTGTACACAAGCTCCACTCAAGGAAATGCCAGGGAAATAAAGTCTTTATTATAAGTTCTTAAAACATCTTATCTTTCAGGAGATATTTTCCAGGAACAGATTAATGCCTTCAAATTCAACTGAGGCTCCACAAATACTTATTACACAGGGCAGTTTAAAACCTCCCTCGACTGGATCATGGTATGATCTAATTTAAACGTCCATTGCTTTCACCTCAGGGTTTTATCAGCATAAAAGATCCTAATTATCATCAGCATCATTATTACTGGCATCAGCCCTGTCTGAATAGTCCTGTGAGACTAGTAGAGACATAAATGCCACTGGAGGACTTCATTTTAATTGTGGACTATTCATAACAAACTAAAAAAAAATGTTTTTTGTCTTCAGAGTATTCTTCCATAATGAAACTATAAAAATTAATTTCAACAATAATAAAATATAGAAATTGTGTGATGTATAATCTCTCTTATTTTTCTTTGGATATTTCTTTGTTTTGTTTAGAGTTGTAGATTGAAAAGTATGCCATTTACCAAGCTAAGTGTCAGATGAGTTACAAAGACTGGCCATAGACACTGGTATTATTAATTCAGAAAACATTCAGCTTCTTGTATAGTGAATTATTTTATTTTTTACACGCAGCATTAAAGCAAGAATAACTAAAGAATTATTCTCAGTATCTTTTTCATTGTTAACTTTTGAAATATTATGAGATACCTTTAAGTCGGCAGTACAATAACTCCTCTCTAGTGTGAGAAATAGTTGCAGTGATATATTTGTCAATCTATTATCACTTTTTATTGCCTGCCTTATAGTTATTTAAATCATTTATTGCATACGTGTTACATGTACTATGTGTATACACGTATGTATAACATGTATATAAAGTGTACATGCACATATGACCTGCACCCATGTATACTCACACATATGTGTTTTTGTGCCCCTGAAATTGGAGGCCAGTGCAGTTTGAGCAAAGAGTTCATGCTGACATGTTGCCTGCAGGGCACACCTGCATTGCATTCCTGGCACCTGTGCTGTGCGGTGCCATCGGATCAGACAATTCATACTAATGATGTGATTAATGGTGGGCTCCTGTGCTCACTTTTGAGGACTGAAGTATTAGTACCCGAGTTCACTCACACAGGTGTCCCGTGCCTACAGGACTCACCTCACAAACATCTTGGATGGGAAGGCGTGGTGATCTTCCTGCTTGGTGATCTTCCTGGTAATCTTCCTTGTGTTGTCATTTGTCGTTATTAGAAAAATTAAGGGCATCCATGCAACTTAACTGGGAAAGCTTACCCGAACACTCAGACCTGGTTTCTCATGAGAATTTGTCCAGAGCACTTTTTCTCCTTGCTGATTTGTATCCTTTTTCTATAATAAAAATTATCGTAAATATAATGGCTTTTCTGAGTCGTACCATCCTTCCAGCCAATCTTCTCACCTGCCCTTTGGGACCTTAACATAGTGACTTTGAGGCCATTTCAAGCAGCAGGTGCAACAGGAAGACAAGGCCCTGCTACAGACCTTTGATTGTTGGCTCTGAAGTCTTTTCCTTTTCTTTTTTTTTTAATTCTAACCCAAGGCCATAACTGGAGTGGCGCAGTGGATAGAGCTTCGACCTGCAGACGGAAAGGTCCCAGGTTCAATTTCAGTCAAGGGCATGTACCTTGGTTGCAGGCACATCCCCAGGAGGTGTACAGGGGTGTACAGGAGGCAGCTGATCGATGATTCTCTTTCATCAATGTTTCTAACTCTCTATCCCTCTCCCTTCCTCTCTGTAAAAAATCAATAAAATATATTTTAAATAAATAAATAAATAAATAAATTAATTAATTCTAACCATGGATGTATTTAGAGAGAGGGAGGGAAGGAAGGAGGGAGGGAAGGAGAGAGAGAGAGAGAGAGAGAGAGAGAGAGAGAGAGAGAGAGAGAGAGAGATTGGTTCCCTCCCTTGTGTGCCGGACCCCAGGACCAAACCAGCAGCCTAGGTGTGTGACCTGAATGGGAATAAACTCTGGTGGAGCGACTGCACTCCAGGTGACTGAGCCACCCATCCAGGGCATCTCCAAGTCCTTACTGCCTTTTGGAAAAGTATCTGGGCAGCAGTCCTGCCTGTTCCTCTTCGTACGGGTGCCCCAAGGCCTCTGAAAGCCTGGGTTCGTTAGTGGTTTAGTCAGGGGCCTCCCTGTATCCACACTCTGCCTTTCACATCCCAGTCTCCCACTTTCACTCTGGACCTTGCCATGTGTCCTGTTTGGCCAGTGAGAGGTTAGCAAACATGGTGTCAACAGAGCCTTACAAAGGAGTGCATACGCCTGCCTTCTCCTTAGGACTCTGCCAGAGTCAGGAGCAGACCTAGTGCAGCCCAGGAGGACACGTGGGGCCCAGCTGAGTGGCCCAGTGGGACCAGCTTAGCCCATCTTATCTCCTGAACGATGTTTTAAGAACTTATAATAAGGCTTTATTTCCCTGCCAACACAGGGTGCTTGAAAGCCCACCTCCCCACTGATCTACAGATATTTGATAAACAAACACTTAAAATTTGCATTTTCTGAGGATTTGTCAGGCAGCAATATGATTTTGGCAATAGCTAACAATCAGGGCCCCGAATATAAATGTTCACTATTGCTTTCCTTGCAAATTTGTCAGCACACTAATGACCTGGATCTGACTTCTTCTCCTTCCCTCAGAACTGCCAGCTCTCAAGGCTCTCGGTTCGTCTTCTCAGTTACCAAAGGCTACAGTTTACCTAACGTTTTGCCAGAGTGTAGTCTCCCCTCAGAAAGTTCCTATAGTTGTGCCTGCTTCTCCCTAAGACTGTCCTTGCACCTCTCTCTGCCCTGCCGTCCTGTTCAACTCCGGGGTTCAGTGTAACTCTAACATCTCCTTTTGGTCACTACTCCAGAGTGATTCTTAAAGAAAAGAAAGTACATTATTTTATTCCTTGGTTTACTATGTTCAGAAAGAAATTCAAATGAATTCTTTTCATTGTCTGTTGGTCTAGATGACCTGGTCCCCAGCTACCTCTGAGTGAGAAAGGAAGGAGAGAGGAGGGAATCTGTGTGAAAATTATATATGTACGAGGAAAAATAGTCCACTTCGTAGGAGAGAGTCCAGTTTGGTGTGATCTCAAAGGGCATAAAATATCTTAGGTGGGAATCTTCAAAAGAAGGCTATGCCAACGGGTCCAAGAGTCAGACAGACCACAGAAACAGGTAATTTAGGAGCAGGATGTTCATGGGGCAATGGCAGGGGGCACACCTGGTGCCCTGGATGAGGGTTCAAGGGCAGGTCCAGTCCCTGGGAAGGTAACAGGTTGAGTGAGGTCAAGGCAGGGTCCTAACCCTAGAGTCTGGGAGATACACAATTTTCAATGACGAGATGTAGAGTTTCAGGCCCAGGAACAAGGTTAAGTTCAATGATAAGAATTGGGATACAGACTAAATAAAATCCATAACAAGTCAGAGGCCTCACTATACACACAGACCAGTGACGAGGGTTTGTAGCAGGAGTAAGTGGTCTTGTTTCCCACTGAGCTGCGCTGGGGTTTCTCCGTCTTCCTGCTTTCAGTTTGTAGTCTGGACACTGGATTTAGAGTTATTTCAGTTACTATAGTGACTGAAGCTCGGGAATGAGGCAAAACCATCCCTACTTCTAGTTCAGGCTCTTGCAACCGTATTGTTGTTCTGGCTGCTTCCATCTTAAAGACTTTCAAGGTATCGCTAAAAGATGTAGAGGAATTTAAAATAAGGATACACCTGCTCCCAGTCTGCACATGACTGCACTGAGCTGTTTGGTTCTTCCCAGTAACGCTCATGTGCTAGCCACACCGCTTCATTCCACTCTTTCAGAAGGGGCCTGGTCTGCTCTGCTGAGGGCTCCCTGGGCTGTTTAGGGTTATGTTCATGCATGATCCCATGTGCGTCTTGTCTGAGCTCATCTTGGAAATCTTCAGTCAGGAAGTCCTCAGTTTCCCTCTATTTGTTATTTCACATCCAGGACCATGAGTTTCGATGGCTATACTATTTACTCATAGAGCTGAATAGAAATGGTTTCTGTAACATAATTGGAAAACAACACTTTGTTAACCACTTATGTTTGTGGGATGTTGAACCAAGAATTTAGCAATAATAACATTAAAAAGTTTGCATAAGAATTCTGGTTAGCATGTGCAGTTTCTTATATATTCTCATCACCTCTGTTCTTCAAAAATGCTTATTTTTTATAATAATAATGAGAAATGCATTTTAGGAATGATAAGCCATTCCACTATTTATAAATATTTTAATATTTTAGATAATGTATGTGTCTTGTTAATTAGTCCTGTGATATTTACTAAATTATTTGCAAAGAACTATTTTAACTCTGGAAGTTTATATATATATATATATATATATATATATATATATATATATATAATAATTTAATATTAAACACTTGGTTTTTAGTGACTATAGTAAATGTATATTAACTCTATATTTAAAATATTACTCTAATTTCTGAATCTACTAATCACTATGTTTAGATTTAAAAGTGGTATCTGCTCAAGTGAAGAAAAGCTTTTATTCCAGAATTTTCCTCGTTCCACTGTTAACATAAAGCATTTTCATCTCTGATGTAATTTTCTAAGTTTAATATAACCTCTATTCTTACAAGTAAGTAGAAAATGATTTATGTTTTTTCATTTCTAGCTTTAGGTAAAGCACAGAATAAAAATGCATGATTTTGGAAATACTTTTCTGCTGAAAAGTTTCCAGGTCCGTATGTCTCCCAAAGAGGAAAGGCTGTTTAGAAATGGGCCCTTTTAGTAGACAGTCTGCTAAGTGTTTGCTCTGAGGGCAGCCCACAGGGAGACTGATGTAGGAGAATGTACGGGGTTTGGTTCTGGGCTCTCAATATGGAGCCTCTTTAATGAATATGGTACATGGACTAAGAAGGAACTGAAACACAGTTTATTAAAGGTGATTACCAGAGCTTGAAACTTTGGGAAAGTGCATGTATTATTTTTTTGCTAAATCCCCAGGAAATAAGAAGTTCTGACAAGGTCTTTTATTATAATTTGTAAAATCTACTTAAGACTTGCAGGCAGAAAATGAGAAATTAAACAGCTTAGTTGTGAATTATTTTCTTTCATAGAGCATTAAACATTAATAGGATAATATTTCTATTTAGAACCAAGAAATAGTATCTAATTAATATACTAACATATTTATTTGTGGGACTCATATAAATGTATTAATAACATTTTTCTTTATCTCTAAAGAAAATGGTCTATTAGCCTTTATTTTTTACAAAAAAAATTTTAAAAAAAGACTTTTGATTTGTGTAAGCTTGTGGTATTGTGTTAGGAAATGTTGAATAAAAGATTTTAGTATTGTCAGCTTAAGCTCAAGGCATAGATTCTGTTGAGACCCCATTTCCTCACCTCCTTGGGATGATGGGAAGAGCAGGGTGAGGAGTCACTTGTATACAGCAGGTGCTTAGATTGCTAGGAGCCAGCCGGTCCTCAGGGTACATGGGAGCTTCTGTATCATTCTGGTCATGCTAGACTCACAGGCATCAGTGCCAGGGAGGAGAATGAGTGAGGCAACAGATAAGTGACTACAGGATTTGCTGCCCAGGCTGAATGGACCAGTGTCCATAGCAACTAATCAGCAGTTTGCAGATGTTCTATAGAGCAATGCTTCCCATACTTTAATGTGTGTATAAATCCCCTTGAAATCTGTTAAATTGTAGCTTCTGATTGAGTCAGTTGGGTGATGGGTGGGGCTGGATTTTGCAATTCTAACCATGGTGTTAATATCCAGTCTACCTTTGCCTGTGGCACCATCATTTCCCTTAACATCTCCAGAAAGTCTCCCACAAGACTCAGCTGAGCAGAATCTTGTGAGGTGTGTTCTCACTATAGTCCTAGCACGGTCTGGAGGGAAGGTCTCTATTTGTCAGAGAACGTGTCTCTTGGTCAACCCTTAATGTTCCAGGTGCTCCTTATTGGTTCTCTGTCCCTATCCCTCTTTTCCTGCCCATAGTTTGAACAAAGTGTACACAGCTTCAATGTGTTTTATTTCTACTTAGCTAATTCTAATGACCTTCCCTTAAGCTACTCAATCAATTCTCCTGCTGATCAATACTTTAAACTCAACTTAATCCATTAAGAACTTGGGATAAGATTATGTTCATTTTTAATGCACACCCTGTACATCTCTCTTGATGTAATTAAAAAAAAAGATAGAGAAAATAAAACTCAAACAGTTCTGCTAATATACAGGTACAAAATAAGCTTAGGTTGAATATTCCATATACTAAAAACCTAATATGCTTAAGTGCCTGGTCGTCTGGTCATTTGTTCAACCAATCAAAGCATAATGTGCTAATCATATGCTAAGGCCACTCAACCGCTTGCTATGATGTGCACTGACCACCAGGGGCAGATGCTCCAACCAGTCAATTAGCTTGCTGCTGGGGTCTGACCAATCAGGATTGAGCTAAATGGGCCGGACGTGCCCTGGAGCCCTCCCTCGGCCCCTCCCAGGCTGGCCAACCTCCAGAGTCTCTCCCCAGCCCTGATTGTTTACCAGTGTGCCTCCTGGCCCGGCCTGCATCCTCTTGCAACCGGGGACCCCTCAGGGAATGCCAGAGAGACCCCACTGGTGCAAGAATTCGTGCACTAGGCCTCTAGTAAAAAATAAGTCATTTTCTAACCCTTTGTACACATCTAAAGGGACTTCAAGTGAGTTTACTTCTCTGATGTAGCAATGAGGGATTTTTAGCTCAAGGAAATGAGACATACATTATCGTTTTTATTTAAAGCATTTGATAAGGAGAGTGGGCTTAATCATTGCCCAGGTGATGTGCTTTGAATGGTGTTGAAAGTCACCAGCCGGTTTGGCTCACTGACTTGAGCTTTGGCCTGAAAACTGAAAGACCCCTTGAGAACGTGTCACATTCATTCTCATCATGTCCCCCAGCCAGTGTCTTCTGCAACCTCCTTCCTGCTCAGACACCCGCCAAGCACTGGTCTCAGGGTTCTCTTCTTGGTTTTGCTCTTTCTCTTATTACTTTAGCTTTATTAACAGAAGCTCAATTTCTCCAACCAGAATTTTTTTCAGTTATAAAGAGGAAACTTGAGACTCTGATTTTTACTTAGGCTTAGTTTTCTTAGGCTCCAGGAATGTGTTTGCAAAATATCTACAAAGTATGTAAAAGGCTAGATTAGAATTTGGTCTCTAGAGTAAGTACATTAAAATTTCTAATAACATATAGGATATGTTTGGGTTAATAGCTTACTATGTTATGTTTTGTTAAAGTTAGTTATGTTAGTTTTATATTCTACTAGGGGCCCGGTGCACAAAAATTTGTGCTCTTGGGATGGAGGGAGTCCCTCAGCCTGGCCTGTGCCCTCTCACAGTCTGGGACCCCTCAGTGGATGTCCTATGATGGCCCCAGTCTGCCAGGCGCCTTTTGTGTGTGTGTGTGTGTGTGTGTGTGGCCACTGGGGACCTGCCCCCAGCTGCATCTGAGGCTCGGAGCAGTCCTCCTGTGTGTGTCTACCTGCTGGGGGCCTGCCCCCAGGCACACTGTCAAGGCTTGGAGCAGGCACCCCCTCTATGTTGATCTCTCAGACTCTTGCCCTCCCCTGCATGTTGTTCTCTTTTTTGAGCTGTGGCCAGGGCTGGGTGCTGCCTGCCTCCCAAGCTTGCCTACTGCCCATCTTCCTCCAGCCACCAGAAAGCATGGAAAACCCCGCCTCATGGTCAGGCCAGCCTTTTCCTGCTCCCTGATCCCCGGAAGGGACCTGGGAAGCCGCCAAGCAGGCCGCCGACTCTTTCCCACTCACCCGTCCCCTGCTGCCTTCCTTTCCCACTTCCCGGTGCCGCCAAGGGGTCTGGGGAGCTGCCAAACAGGACCCCGGCCACTGAAGCCTTGCATTCCCCCTCCCTGGTGCCGCGCAAAGGGCCTGGGAAGCCCACCAAGCAAGCCGAGACCCCCCAGCCGCCTCTTTCCTGCTCCCTGGCCCGCCACCTTGCTTTCCCGCTTCCTGGTGCCCTGCAAGGGGCCTGGAAAGCCCACCAAGCAGGCCACTGACCCCCTGCCGCCTCTTACCTGCTCCCCGATGCCCTGCAAAGGGCCTGGGAAGCCCACCAAGCAGGCCGCCGACCCTTTGTCGCCTCTTACCCGCGTGCCGGTGCCCTCCAACCCTGCCACCTGTTTCCTGGATCCTGCGCTGTTCTGCCCTGCAACCGCTCTGTGCACTCGGAAGGTCCCTCAGCCCAGCCTGTGCCCTCTCACAGTCTGGGACCCCTCTGGGGATGTCCACCTGCTGGTGTGCCTGACCAGGCTGGGTGAGGGGCTGATGGCTGTCTCCAGGCTGGTCAAGCCCCCCAGGAACGTCCCTCACCCTACTGGGTTGTGGCCAGCGTGGGTGACGGGTTGATTGGCACTTTCAGGCTTTAAGGCTGCCCACAGCTCCCATTGACCCAACATCCCAGCAAGGCTGGCTGGACGCAGCTTTCTGAGGTTTGTTATCTCCTATAATTGATGTACTGTTCCTTTAAGCACAAAGCCTCCTCTCTGCCTCACCTTGAGGCTTCTATAATGACACAATGTTGTTATTCTTAGATTCAGGCCTGGCTTATTATGTTGCAAATGTGTTGCAAATGTGTGTTTTGCTTCAGGCAAGGCTAAGGAGCCAGTGCGCAGGTAGTTTCACTTTCGCTCCTGCTTCAACGGAAGCTGCCTAAACATTTACTCAGGTCCATGAGTGGCGGCCGCCATGTTGGCTGGGTTAATTTGCATACAGTTGCTCTGATTGGCTGTTGGGCATCCCGGAGAAACGGTTAATTTTACTATACCGCTTTTATTAGTTTAGATTAGTTTGACTTATAAATCTATTAGTTGAAGTACAAGAAACATGATCATTACTAACAAACCCCCTTTAAAGTGCATTGATAAATTTATTATTAATTTCTTCAGAATGATCTTCTCACTAAGAATTAAAAATACAACAAATGTTATGTTGTTATATTTTTATGACCTCCTCATTATAAAAATACTAGGGGCCCCATGCACAAAAATTTGTGCACTCGGGAGGTGAGGGTCCCTCAGCCCGGCCTTTGCCCTCTTGCAGTCTGGGACACCTCGGGGGGGATGTCCACCTGCTGGCATGCCTGGCCAGCCTGGGTGAGGGGCTGAGAGCCATTTTCAGGCTGCCCACAGCCCCTTCAGGGTTCGTGCATTGGGGGGTGGGAAGGCTGGTGAGTGCAGGCCTGGACGTTTCCCACTGGAGGGCCCACGATTACACATGCCTGGTGGGCCCCCACCGCTGAGGGGACACACCTGGCGCAGAGTTGTGTGGCAAGCCAGGGGCGGACGCTGGTGCAGAATCCTTCGGTGGGGCCCTGCTGCTGAGCAAACACACCCGGGGTGGAGCCGGGCAGTGAACTGGCTTCAAATTCTCCCACTGTGCAGCAGACGTTCCCACACACCCTGTGGAGGCCTCTGGGGGGTGGGTGAAGGTAGTGGACCCTAGATGGGTGTTCCTGGACACCCACGGAAGCCCCCAGGGCAGAGCCAGGCAGCAGACCCAGGACAGGCATTCCTGGATATCCTGCAGAGGCCCCCGGGGGGCAAAGCCAGGCAGCAGACCCAGGACGGCTGCTCCTGCACACCCTGCAGAGGCCCCGTGCTCCTACATGCCCCGGGGAGGCCCCCAGGGTGTGGAGCCAGGCAGTGGACCCGGGACAGGCGCTCCTGGATACCCCTCAGAGGCTCCTGGGGGCAGAGCTAGGCAGCAGACCCCGAGGAGGCCCCAGGCCAGACCCCCCCTCCCACTGAGCTGACACACCTGGCACAGCTATGCCGGCCGGCCATGGAGGCTCCCAGTGCAGAGCCGCCCTGCCAGCCTCGATCTTGGCTGGGTTAATTTGCATACAGCTGCTCTGATTGGCTGGTGGGTGTGGCTATGAGCAGAGGCTCAGCCAGCCTAGGCAGGCATTTGCAACAGAAGCCTTTGGTTTGCTCTAGCTCCATGGCTGTTTGCCTCCATCTTGGCTGGGTTAATTTGCATACAGCCACTCTGATTGGCTGTATATTATATTATTATATTAGATAATAAAAGGCCAATATGCACATAGACTGCACGGTGGAATGACCAGTTACTATGACGCGCACTGACTACCAGAGGCAGATGCTCAATGCAGAAGCTGCCCCCTGGTGGTCAGTGTGCTCTCACAGGGGCCATACCACTCAGCCAGAAGCCGGGTTCACGACTAGCGAGTGCAGCGGTGGTGGTGGGAGCCTCTCCTGCCTCCGCAGCAGCGCTAAAGGTGTCCCACTGTTGGCTTAGGCTCACTCCCGTGGGGAACAGGCCTGAGCTGTCAGTTGGACATTCCCCGAGGGCTCCCAGACTGTGAGAGGGCACAGGCTGGGCTGAAAGACCCCCTCTTCCCCCTGCTGAGTGCATGAATTTCGTGCACCGGGCCTCTAGTAAAAATATAACAATGAGGTCAGAAAGTATATATACTTTTAAAAGATAAGTAATGTTTTTACACTCATAATCCCTTGAGTATCTTTCTACAATTTCAATTCCTTACAACTTATTATATAAATTGAATTATCCTTCTAATGGAAAAAACTGTTGCATGATTTAAAAGCTACCAGTAAATTAAAATTTGAAAATGAATAAGTACATATTCATTTAATCAATAAAACTCTTGCTTGTGTTATATTATTCTGACACAGCCTGTTGGCAGATAGTAATGTCTGTTGTTAAACATAAAGCATATTTTCTTGGTAGTCTTCAAAAGTTTACAGCAATTTTTTTTTATTCTCAGAAAGAATTAGTTTTATTTTACACACTGTTAATTGCTTACTGCATCTTCCTTAGCAACTTGTTTTATTTAGCTTTACAAATACAAGTTTTGGTTTAGCATGATGTATATTTTATTCTCATAACTTATTTACTTTTATTAATTTGCCTAACTTATATAACAGGGCCTCCAAACACATTGAAGTTTTACCTGTAAAACTCAACATAATTCAAAACAATAAATTTGTCCTAAAGAAATTTAAAAGAAAAACTAAATTCCTCAATTTTTTAAACTACTTTAAACGTTTGGAGGTAATTATGATCTATGAAATAAATAAATACAATCATGTATAGAATGAAAGTGAGTTAAAATTTTCTGAAGTTTATGCTATAAAATATAAAGGTTAATGGACTAAATAATCTTTTAAAAAATGAGTAATAGTCACTTTATTGATCACAAAGGTAAGATATATTTATAGAAATAGCAACAATTTTTAAAATGTCATATATTAGTTACATAATTTTACTAATCTATAGTAGTAAAAGGGTAATATACTAATTAGACCAGATAGACCAGATGTCTTCTGGATATCATTCCTGATAAAGCCGGGGCCCGGGTGAAGCCACCAGAGGGAGGGAAACCTGGGTCTTTGTTGCCTCTGGCCAGCTGGAGGAGGGAATCTTGGGTCCTGGGTGTGGAGGCCAAAGCAGAGTTGGTTTGGAGTGATCAGGCAGGCAGGCAAGTGGTTAGGGATGATCAGGCAGGCAGGCAGGCATGTGAGTAGTTAGGAGCCAGCAGTCTCAGATTGTGAGAGGTATGACTGGCAGTTGGACATCCCCCAAGGGGTCTCGGATTGTGAGAGGGTGTAGGCTGGGCTAAGGGATCCCCACGCCCATGCACAAATTTTGTGCACTTGGCCTCTAGTCTAATCTAATAAAAGAGTAATATGCTAATTGTGTCACTCTGCTACATCCCTAGCCAGGCCCACCAGCCAATCAGAGTGACTATATGCAAATTCACCCAACCAAGATGGCAGCCAGCAGCCACAGAGCTAGAGCAAACAGGAGGCTTCCTTTCCCCAGCGATGGAGGAAGCTGCCTGCCTAGGCAGGGTGTGGCCTCTGCTCAGGCAACAAAGTTTCAATTATAGAAGATAAATAAACCCAGATAGCTGCTTCCAGCCAGCCTCGCTGGGAGTTTGGGTCACTGGGGGCCATGGCCAGCAAGCAAATAGCCATTAGACCCTCACCCAGGCTGGCCAGGCACCCCAGCAGGGACCCCCATCCTGAAGGAGCTGTGGCCAGCCTGCAAACAGCCCTCAGACCCTCACCCAGGATGGCCAGGCACTCCCGCAGGAACCCTACCCTGATCCAGGACACCGTTCAGGGCAAACAAGCTGGCCCTCACCCATACACCAGGCCTCTATCCTATATAATAAAAGGATCATATGCAAATTGACCCTAACAGCAGAATGACTGGAAATGACTGGTCACTATGACACACACTGACCACCAGGGGGCAGACACTCAATGCAGGTGCTGACCCTGGTGGTCAGTGCACTCCCACAGGGGGAGCTCTGCTCAGCTACAAGCCAACCTGAAGGCTGTCAGTACAGCGGTGGTGGTAGGAGCCTCCTTAGCAGCATTAAGGATGTCTGACTACAGTTTAGGCCTGCTCCCCACTGGCAAGTGGGCTTCCCCCAAGGGCTCCCAGGCTACCAGAGGGATGTCTGACTGCCAGCTTGGGCCTGATTGCCTGGGGAGCGGGCCTAAGCCAGCAAGTGGACGTCCCCTGAGGGTTCCCAGACTGTGAGAGGACACAGGCCTGGCTGAGGGACCACCCACCCCCCGCGCGAGTGCACAAATTTTTGTGCACCAGGCCTCTAGTATAATAATAAAGGGGAATGGTTGCTGAGATTTTAGAAGTGTTGTAACTACATTAGATTGCCATTATATGCCACAAGATAGGCACTTGGATCTGAAACTCTTTGGTCTAGAAACCAGGAGGCAGTTAAAGTTCGGAAGTCAGGTCTGTCAGAGGCAGCAGCTGATCCACACAGCATCTAACAGTGGAGACACTGTCCTGGTGCCCAACCTCCTGCAAGGGGGTTCTTTTTACAGTCTCTGTAAGCAGGCAATTCCTGCTAATGTCATGCCATCCCCCATCTGTACTTGGATGCAAGATGGTGTCTTGAAGATGTCACTGTCATAAAAACACAGATGTCTGTACCTCAGACCCTTAATCAAACCGTTATTTTCTGGAAAAGGGCTCCCAGGTCTCAAATGAGCCATGTGACAATGATAATAGATTATTGAAACACTGTAAATTGCTAACATCAGTAAAACTGTCTGTAAATTAGAGAGCCTTTGTTGTGTGGAGTATAGAAGAGCCAGTCTATGCCCTTTAGCATTGGCTGCACACCTTTCATTTCACCTGCACAGTCGGCTGATTGTGTGTTTTCCCTTTACCAGGAGCCTCCTCGGGCAGGGCCCCCTGGACTGTGAAAGTTATGGGAGTCCTTAATGCAGACTTCAGGGGTCACAGTGCAGGACTCTGAAGGGATGGGAATCATATAAAAAAGGAAAAGAAGAAAAGAGCTAATATTTGGAATTTGTCCTAATAAAACACTTGGTGGGGGTGGGGTTGGAGGGGTCGGGGAAGGAGTTCAGTTCAGAAACAGAAAACCATAATGCTATTTTAACAGATACTAATCATTTGTCTATTTTCACTGTGAACGACATGGATGTGTAATATTCTTTTATACAATGGAAAATAGCGACTAAAACCCACCTACCTGCTTTTGTTTCTTTCATTCTGGTTTTATCAGAACTATAACTGATATGGCGGACAACCTCTGAGCATGTCATCGCCAGCAACCTGACGGGGCTCCTGCGTATAGATTTGCCAGGCGTGATATCTAAACTTACGTTTGATTGGATCAAACATTTATGCCACCAGGCAGTATTCAGTTGATAAGGTATTGAAGACTGTGTGCTCAGTCATTCTGATGTGGTTATTCCCAACAGTATTGAAATTCTCACGTTAAACAAAATGGCCTTTCAAGACATCCATGCGCTAGTTCACAGAATCTGTATGTTACATGACATGACAGAATAAATATTCAGATGTAAGATTGTGGATATTAAAATAGGGAGATTGTAATGGATGATCTAATTGGTCCAATATAATCACATGAATCCTTACAAGTAGGGACCTTTCCAAGGGATATGGCAGAAGAGAAAGGTGGACTGTTTAGAAGCATGAGAGAGAGTTGACCCACTGGAGCTGCAGAGCAAAATGGAAAGCCTGAGAGAGGATGTGGGCAGCCTCTAGGAGCAGACGGGCTCCCAGCTGATGGTAGTAAAGACAATGAGGACCTCACTGCTCCCTCTGCTGGGAGCAGTTTCTGCCAGTGCCCTCCCTGTGCCAGGAGGCAGGTCTTTCCCTGGCACCTCCAGCTGGAAACCTGCAGCCCAGCCAAAGCCTTGATTCCTGCTGTTCAGACTTGACCTGCAGACACTGTGAGATTCAAAGCAAAGCAAAGCAAACTTATGAGCTGCTTGTATTTTGGTGATTTGTTGTAATACGTGTGCATAGCCCTTTCCCATCTTCACACCAGTAGGGGAATTCTGGGCATGCAGAGCCTGGCTGGGCCCTCCTTCCTCCCAGCTACATGAATGTGGGCCATTTGCCTCATGAGCCAAGTGGCTGCTGACACTGGCAGCTCCCCTGGGACTTGCTGAGACTTTAAGATTTGTAGACATTTTAGAGGGTAGATGCAGGGAACAGGAATGGCCTAGAATGTGGCCTAAATGTCCAAAGCCTTCATGGAGGAGGAGGGGGAGTGGAGGGATCTTTCTGGGGAATTACTGGGAGCTGGGAGAAATGCCAGGGCCCTTGGTGGGAGCATCAGAATTACAGGTCAGAACTAAAATAGCAAGCAGGGTCTTTTCAAAATACTGGAGGTGTGGGGGCAGGGAATGGAGGGAGGGTCAATATAGACATTGGGAAGACCCACAAGGGGAAGACTCACTGCAGTGCCTCAGTGGGGGCTAAGGCTTTGCCCTTAATCTACAGACTCACGGTCTGGCTGATCCCATAGCTGTGTACAGCTTAGTGATGCCCCAGGGGCCAGCAAGGCCAGTGGATAGAGGCATAAATAAGTAAATTACTGCTCTTCTAATTGGCTCCACACACAGGAAAAATCAGGTTGGATAAATAAAACCTGTACCCAGTATTTTATTTATCTAGTAATGCAGTTATTAGTTAAAATATGGACTCTTGAGTATAAGAAAGCATAAAACCCACTTAAATGTCCTAATGGCAACGTTACCAAGTCTTCCTGAAGCATAGCAACACACTAGTCAAATTTAGAAAAGTCAGTTTGTGAATTAAAGGAGAGGATGATCAGGACTGCAGGCTGAATTTAGGCCATAGAAGATGGGAGGCAAGAAATAGTTCAAAGCACAGACAAGTAAAATAAATAAAAACTGAAAGACAGAACAGATCTGAGAGACTAAATGGGAATAACGGGTTCTTCTGAAGGAAAGAAAGGAACAGGAGGGAGAGAAAGCAAACAATGCCGGGCAATTTTCTTAATTTGGGGAAAGGCCTGAACTTGCAGATATAAAAGTTTCACCTAAGTTATAGGCTGCACTGAAGGTAAAACAAATAACAACACCCGGAGCCATATCCTGGTAAAAATCATAAACTCTAAATAGCAAGAGAAGAAATTTCCCAACTTCCAGAAAATTGAAAAGGAAACATCTGTCTACAGCCATCAGGGGAAATCATCTATTACTGAACTCAGCACCCACAATAGCACAAAGCAGGAGACATTAGTGTGTGTAAACTAGTGAAAGAAAACAACTAAACTGAGAGCTATCGAACAGGGAAGAACCCTTCACCAGGTAAAGGAAAACAGGGGGCAGGGGAGCCCACCCAGAGGCCTCTGGGAAGATGGGGATGAAAGTGCTGCAGGTCCTCAGGAGAGAGCACAGATTCTTTCAAAAACACTGTGATCACATTGGTTCCTACAGACACACGGGAAACAGCTAATCATAACTTAGAGACACTGGTGGCCCTGGCTATAGATAAAATCTCCCCCAAATGCCTTTAAAATTGTTTCTCAGAGTGGGTGGGAACTGTGAGTGTGTGGGGTGCATGGTTTGAGGCTCCAGGGGCATGGCAGCTGGGATGGGGTGGAGTCAAGTGAAGGGCTGATGAGAGTTGGAGGGCCCACTCCCAAGGTGGTTCTCACATGGCCAGCGAGGTGTTATGTTGTCACGAGGGCTCAGTTTCTCCCCATTAGCAACTCTGCACTGGGCTGCCTGAGGCCTTGTGTCAAAAGACATCGAGGGAACTTAAATGCATGTCACTCAGCAAAAGAAGCCAAGCTGCAAAGGCTACATGGCGTCTGATTCCAACTCTGTAGCATCCATGAAGGTATAAATGGTTTTGGGGCAGTGAGACTATTCTGCATGAGACTGTGAATTCATATTATTATACACTAAGAGGCCTGGTGCACAACATTTGTGCATGGGTGTGTGTGTGTCCCTCAGCCCAGCCTGGGTGGGTGTGTGTGTCCCTCTCCAATCTGGGACCCCTCAAGGGATGTCTGACTGCCCGTTTAGGTCCGATCCTGGTGGAATTGGGCCTAAACGGGCAGTCGGACATCCCTCTCACACTCCAGGACTGCTGGCTCCCAACTGCTTGACTGCCTGCCTGCCTGATTGGCCCTAACCGCTTCTGCCTGCCAGCCTGATCACTCCCTAACCACTCCTCTACCAGCCTGATCAATGCCTAACTGCTCCCCTGCTGGCCCGATTGCCCCTAACTGCCCTCCCCTGCAGGCCTGGTCACCCCTAACTGCCCTCCCCTGCAGGCCTGATTGCCCCCAACTGCCCTCCCCTGCCAGCCATCTTGTGGTGGCCATCTTGTGTCCACATGGGAACAGCCATCTTTGACCACATGGGAGGGTCATCTTGTGTGTTGGAGCGATGGTCAATTTGCATATCACCTCTTTATTAGATAGGATTTGTCAAAACCCACACAAAGAGTGAATCTTAATGTAAACTATGGCTTTTAGTTCAAAATTGTCAACATTAGCTCATCAATTAGAAGAAATATGCTCTATTAAAGCAGGATGCTAATCCAGGCCGGGGATGGGGGTGGGCTGAAGACAAAGGGGTAGAGGCTTGCACTGTCTCTTAAAGTTTTTACATGCATCACACATATTCACAGTCCATACATCAAGGCGAGTCACATGGACAAGCCCAGCACCGAGGAGGGAAGCACATCTTGTCTGCGGGGAGCTGCTGTGAGTCACAGGGCACTGGGCACAGCTATTTAATCTTCTTGGAGGGAATGAAAATAGTTGGGAACAATACTTCTCCCCATCAGTGTAAGTCTACCATTAGGAGACAAGTTCACTGCAGTAAATAATAGAATTGGCTTCAGAATGGAACCCGACTCAATTCTGACTGATGACAGCAGGGTATCTCTAAGCCTCAGACTTCTTATTCATAACATACATTGATGTCTATGATTAGATGCTCTATTATAAAGCATTTATGTTTTAAATTGCCTTAACAGGGGCTGTCATATAGTAAGTGCCCCATAATTTGTTATCATTTCTTGGGCCACATGCAAATCTCCAACCTTATCTTCCAACTAGGAGCCTGGTGCACAATAATTTATGCACTCAGGGAAGGGGGGTCCCTCAGTTCGGCCTGTGTCTGGGACGCCTTGGGGGATGTCCACCTGCTGGCATGCCTGGCCAGCCTGGGTGAGGGGCTGATGGCAGTTTGCAGGCTGCCCAAGCCCTCTCAGCCTACCCTGCGGCCTGCCATTGTGCCCCACCCGTCCTGCCCACCCTGCCTCTGTGGCTGCTGGCCTCCATCTTGGCTGAGTTAATTTGCATACAGCCACTCTGATTGGCTGATGGGCGTGGCTTGGCTGGTGGATGTAGCTTAGGCATCTTGGAGAGATGATTAATTTCAATATTACTCTTTTATTAGAGTAGATGGGAATCTCAACTGACCTGGTAGGATTTGATAGGTATAGTTGTAGATACTAAAAATTACCTGGACTTTCATTGTGCATTTTGTTTAGATATTAAAGCTTTAGCATTTCTATGTGAGAATGGAAGCTAATTAAACTAGATAGCAGTATAAACAAGTCATGTTAAATTCAGAAAGCAGAAAATTTTATGCACTCATATTTGGCCTAACACAATTACATATAGCTTATGAATTTTCATGAAATGACTTTATCTCAAGGATATAAAGATTTATTATTTCCAGATTGTGAATAATCAGTTAAATATATGTTATATCTAGTCATTCTCTGGTCTTGCAAAAGACACCCAAAACGTATTTCTAAATCTAAGAAAAAAGATGCTATTGGTTATGCAGGATTTTAATCCCACTTATTCATCTGTACAATAGCAGTCTTCTATGGTTTTATAAAGTGATATTAAACAACTATTGACAAAAATGAGATGAGATTCAGTTTTGTGGCTTCTGTTTTTGGAAAAGAACTAGACTATTGATTTGTATTCTTTTAAGTTTTTTTATTGATTAGTCTGCTTTGCCTTTTCATATGATTTCATTAATAATGATGTTTTAAGAACTATTATGAGATTGAATTAAATATGTGGTCAGAATTCTTTTTACCTTATCATCTAGAATGTTACACTCCCTGGTCCAGAATTCTTTTATGTTCCTGTTTCTGCAGTCCATTAGATTCCCTCCCAGAAGTTTGCCCTGTGATCAGTACAGTGGTTTAAGATTCCAGGTGCGTAGCCCCAGTTATCTATCACAACATAGTATCTAGCTCATCATATTAGTACTGAAGTGAAATGTAAATTTTTAAATTAAAATGGGTTTTTCCAAGAAGGCAATCCCTGGACCATGTAGGGACAGACTGGTGGATGAACTTAGAGCACACAGTATAGGGAGTGACCAAAAAGCACTTGCAGTAACAAAGCTGGTCTCACATTCCCATGCTCATCCCAAGAGCCATGATGGATGGAGATATTGTTTTTAACTGTCAAGGGTATTTTCCTCTTATTTTCTTTATTTCTGAGAAAGACATCAAGACCTCTAACTGTAGATATTGACGTGCATGCTAACTTTGGCCAATTGTGGTAACTTATTTTCTAGGGAATAATAAACATTATATAAGTAAGCCTCAGACACAGACTTCTGGGATTGCAGTGCTGAAAGATGTGTGTTTGAAACCTTTGACCACTGACTGGATCCTGATTCTGCTCTTTTAAAATTATATACATATTGATGTCAGAAAGGAAGGGAGGGGAGAGAGAGGTAGAAACATCAATGATGAGAGAGAATCATTGATCAGCTGCCTCCTGCACACCCCACACTAGGGATTGAGCACACAACCCAAGCATGTACACTGACTGGGAATCGAATCATGACCTTCTGGTTCATAGGTCGACGCTCAACCACTGAGCCACGCTGGCCAGGCTGATTCTAGTCCTGAAGGCCCTGGAAGTTACAACACTTAAAAATGTGGGTCCCCAGGAGATCTCTCCCAGGGAATAGGATGAATACAGTTGTTTTTACTGCTTAAGCTAATTAAGTTTCTGCCATTTGTGAATACTAGATTAATTTCTCAAGTAAATAATAGGAGTGCTTACTTTGATAAATTAAATATTATTTTTAAAATTTCAAAACATTAAGGGCCTTCCCTTCCTTGGTAAATTGAGAATGATTGTGTGATGTGCCTGGTCTGGGTAAGCATTGCTGAGCTGATGGTATGTGACCCTGTTGTTTTGAACCACAAGTGGAGAGAAGAGGAGGAGTCGCATGCATAGTCTTTGAATGTCTTAGAAAAAGATTTATTGTTCAACTATAAAGAATACATATAGTGTAGTAAATAAGCTATGTCATAGATTAACTTAACACTGATTTCAAATCTACCTGTCTCTCCACTCCTTCCTTCTTCAGGTACACCAATAATTAATGGAGGAAGGAGGAAAGGACAGAGAGGTGGAGAAGAGAGGAAGAGACAGGGAGAGATAGGAGCTTTTTCGTGTGTGTGTCCAAAAATGTTAAACCAAGAAAGAAACAAGATTATTGGTAATCCAAGGAATTTTACAGATGCTGAGCTTCATATACCACCATTCTCTTATTTTTTTGTACTCTCTCCCTTTCTCTTTTATAGGATAAAATATATTATAATGTCTATTTTGTATATTTAAAATCATTACTAAGCAGGGTTGCATTCTCAGTGAAGCTGAATGTTAAGAAATTGTCAGGGGTAATTTTGACTCTATCTGACAAATTAAACTATAGAACCCAAGTCCTATATGAAAAAAAGATAGTCCACTATTTTTTAAAGTTATTTAAATTTTCCAGTGCCATGTTGAATAAAGCATGGAAAAAGAAAGGAGTGGAAGTGAGGGTATAGGAGAGAAACATTAGGTCAGTGGTTCTCAACCTTCTGGCCCTTTAAATACAGTTCCTCATGTTGTGACCCAACCACAAAATTATTTTCATTGCTACTTCATAACCATAATGTTGCCACTATTATGAATTGTAATGTAAATATCTGATATGCAGGATGGTCTTAGGCGACCCCTGTGAAAGGGTTGTTCGACCTCTAAAGGGGTCGTGACCCACAGGTTGAGAACCGTTGCATTAGGTTTTGCTTTACAGAATTTAGACATTTTTATAAACCATAGCTAACTCACTGCAGGACGAGTCCCAGAGTGGTAGAAGGATGTCTAACAACACATTCATTTAAGAAACTTAAGTTATGATGGTTTAAAAGCCCAGTATTGCTTAATAAGAATTCACATGGAAAAAGAAATTATTCCCCACCAGTTGCTCCATGGTTAGAGCATCAGCCCTCTGACTGAAGGGCGGCAGGTTTAATTGTGGTCGAGGGTACCTGCCTTGGTTGCAGGCTCCATCCATGACCCCTGTCAGGGCACCTGTTGGAAGCAACCAGTGTCTTTCTCACATCTCTCTCTCTCTCTCTCTCTCTCTCTCTCTCTCTCTCTCTCTCTCTCCCCCTCCATCCATCCCTCCCCCTCCCTTTCCCTCCCTCTCTCTCTCCTCTCTCCTCCCTCCCTTCCATTCTCTCTAAATACCAACGAGTGGGGGAGGCAAAAGAAATGATGGTTTTTTCCTTATAATACTTTCCATCCATATGTCTATCATCCATGAGAGGAGAGGGTGGTAAATAAATATTAGTTTTATGCTGTGTTTAAGACTTTCCTGGGTGGATAAGTCATCTAAAAATCTTTAATTTTCTTGAGCAGAAACAGGCTTGCATAAAGCTTCTGATAAAATATAAAGAGTAATAATCTCTTTATTAATTTTTTAACATATTATGGGACATTTCAAACATTCACTAGAGAAGTAGCCAAATGAAAGCTCACAAAGACATGACCCAGATTCAATAATTATGAGCTTTGTGCCAGGAGACGAGAGAACTGGGGAAGTGGGGCATTGGGCAGGAACCTCTCTTAGCTGAGAGAGTCCATCAAGACTGACTTCTAGGTGGTTCCTTTAGGCCTGTTGGGAGTCAGGACGGTTAGGGACCATCTGACCCACATTCAGGGCTGCTCTGTGCACAGGTAAAGGGTTCAGATCAAGGTGAGACTCACGCTGACTAGGTTTCTAAGCATTGTGCTCTGCATTGGGGGGAAACGTTAATTAGTTTTTTAGGACAAGGTGGCCTAATTCATGGTTTTATTTTTGCCTTTTACTGTAAATACAAATCATTGTGAAAGTTATTAGCAGGGAAGAGAGGAAAGGAGACATTTCAATGGGAACTCAGAGAACAACTGTCCTTAATTAAGAATATCAAAGGAACAAGAGAACAGGAAGGTTAGACTGCCATTACAGACTTTTTTCCTTTTCTAGCTTATCCCAGCGGTATTTGTCTTTTTGTTTGTTTTGTTGTTGTTTTTCAAGCTCAAATTGCAGTTTTGAATTGTAATAGAGAATCGGGTTATAAAAAAAATGCTATAGTTCATTTAACTATAAACTGTTTCTATGCTGATATCCTCTCCAATTTTTAATCTGAAGGTCTAAAAGGCAGATCTTGTGCTAAGGAAAATGAGTAAGATCACAATTAAAACTAGGGCATGTGGTTCCTGGACCTAGAAAGAATATGCATCAGAATGAATATCAAATGCTTACATTTTGGCTTTTTATCATTCCTCCTCCTCCTCCTCCTCCTCCTCCTCCTCCTTCTCCTCCTCCTCCTCCCCCGCCCTCCTCCCCCTCCTCCTCCTCCTTCTCCTCCTCTTCCTCCCCTTCCTCCTCCTTTTTCTTCTTCTTCTTATCTTCACCCTAAGGTATCTTTCCTCCATTGATTTCTAGAGAGTGAAAGGGAGGGAGGAGAGGGAGCGACAGAGAGAGAAACATCCATGTGTGAGAGACACATTGATCGGTTGCCTCCCGCACACGCCCCTACAAAGACTGGGGAGCATGCATCTTAGGTACCTGCCTTTGACTGGGAATTGAACCTGCAATCCTTTAGTCCCCAAGACAACACTCTAACTACCAAGCAAAACAGGCCAGGCACCATCTATACTTCCTGATACTTCAGTTCATTGTGGTTAGCACTTCTTGCTGTACTAGTACACCTTTGTTCATGGTGTAATGTCATAACCTTAGAGAATGTTCTACTAAGAGAAAGTTATGATTCCACAAACGGCTTCAGTTATGCTAGTTTAAAGACACAGCAAGGAATTATAATTTATTAAAGTCTCTTGATAGTCCTTTGACAAATTTAGTTCCTTACGTTCTCTCTACATTTCATATAATTTTTAAAAACAGTAATGTTTTACCATTTATTAAAAAGACCATTCATTAAGGTCTTATAAATATGCTAGGCACTAGTCCAAGTGCTTTATATTTAACTAGAGGCCTGGTGCATGAAAATTTGTGCACTTGGGGCAGGGGAGTGTCCCTTAGCCTGGCCTGTGCCTTCTCGGGGTCCAGGACCCCTCAGGGGATGTCCAACTGATGGCTTAGGCCTGTTCCCTGCAGAAGCACGCTGACCACCAGGGGGGCAGATCCTGAGTTGAGCATCTGTCCCCTTGTGGTCAGTGCACATCATAGTGACTGGTGGTTCCCCTTTAGGGTCAATTTGCATATTACCCTTTTAGTATATAGGACGGGATTATTTATTCAATACATCAATCTTTTAAGTACGAAACTATAATTTTCCTTCTTTGTACCAGTACTGAAATATTTCTGAAGCACAGAAATACTATTCCCAATAGCATAGAATTCATAAGTGCCAAGCAGAGATTTAAATTCAGGGAGTCTGACTCTAGGCTTTGTGCCTGGAACAACTCACTTATACAGACATGTGCAAAGCATTGACCCATAAAGCAGAGACAATACAACATCTAAAATAGTTTCAATTGGTAGCTCTTTACCAATATGACCAGTGGCTTTTACTTGTTCCATAGTTCAAGGTATTAAGATTGGGGACTAAATTTGCAACTGCAAACATTTGTAGCTTTTTCAGCTTTAGTGAAGATAGTAATATTTGCTTTAGGACTTATAAAACCTGGTTTTAAAAAAAATTATAATAACAACATTAGAAAGACATAAAAGGAAAAAATATATTTAAATAAATAAAAATTCAGAAAGGTCTTCCATTGAGGTCTTAAAAAATAGGAAAAAAAAGTGTATACCAAGGAAGCTTTCAAGGAGGAACACACACACACACACACCCCAATCAGAATCAGGCAAAGTAGGATGTTTTTATCAGAGAGAAGGCAAAGGGACCTCCTAAAGCACTTAGCATTTGTAGAGGACAGTGGCTGGTCCATTGAGCTGTGCTTGCATTTCGGGATTCACCACTTCAGGGTGAGCTACTATAGATTTTTTTAAATCTTTACTGTTCAAAGTATTACATCTGTCCCCTTTTCCCCCATTGACTTCCTCTAGCCTGCCTCCACCCCACACCAGGGCTTTAACCTCCTGTTGTCTGCGTCCATGTGTTATGCATATATGCATGCAAGGTCTTTGGTTGATGTCTTTTCACCCATCTCCCCTCTTCTCTGCTTTCCCTTGGAGGTTCAATAGTCTGTTCCATGCTTCTATGTCTCTGGATCTATTTTGTTCATCAGTTTATTTTGTTCATTACTAGTAGATCCCACAAATGAGTGGTATTTATCTTTCTCTGACTGGCTTATTTCACTTAGCATAATACTCTCCAGTTCCATCCATGTTGTTGCAAATAGTAGGAGTTCTTTCATTTTCACAGCTGCATAGTATTCCATTGTGTAGATGTCCCACAGCTTTTTTATCCAATTGTCTACTGATGAGCACTCAGGCTGTTCCCAGATCTTATCTATTGTACATTGTGCTGCTGTGAACATAGGGATGTATACATTCTTTCTGATGGCTGTTTCGGTTTCTTAGGAAATAGTCCTAGATGTGGAACCACTATAGGTTCTACTGGTGGACAGAGACTTGACAGTCAACCAACAGATGATGTATAAATACTGCAGCTCTCTTTTCCTGCTGGTGGGATGACTGCGATGTGCTTGGCAGTTTCCTAGGATTTCCCATGGGATACGTATTTGTTGCTGGAGAAACACAAAGGGAATGCAGTTCACATGTGGTCCAAAGAAGGGTTTTCATAGAGTCTTTTTGATTATGTGTATTGGGGTGAAGCTGGTTAGTAAGAGTGTAAGGTTCAGGAGTACATGTGATTACATGATCTGTATGTGCCCTGGGTGCCCACCACCCTGGGGCAAACCATCTCCTGTCACCTTTGGTGTGATCTCTTTCCCCTCTGCTACCCTCATCCCTTCCCTCTGGCAACCACCACACTCTTGCTGTGTCCTGCGTGTTTGTTTGTCTTGCTTGTTCACCTGTTGTTTTCAGCTTTTTTATGTAAATGCAGCATTTATTGAAGAAGACTCCAGGTCAAGCTTCTCCCACCCACCAGCACCCTTCCCAAGTGCAAAAGGATGATAAGCATTCCTAGGGCGGCAGTTACACCTCCCCTTTCTTCCGATCCGCAGCTCCACCACAGATGCTGGGGCAGCACAGACAGGGCCCCTCTGACCAGCAGGAGTCTGGCTGTGTGTGCCCCTCGTCCCTTCCATGACATCTGCAACAGGACACAGACCTGGGAGGCAAGAGGGCCGCGAGACCAGCTCCTCCCATCTCCCCAATGTGGCTAATTTTGCGGGGCTGGGGAGGCGATGGCTCTGTGTCCTGAGAGTCCTCTTTTGAGAGCAGGATCCCCCTAAGTGCTGGGGCCTCGGGGAGCCCCCCAAAAGTTGAGGCTGCTGGAGAGGCCCAGGCAGGTGAGCTGAGACCAGCAGCTGCCACCTTGCTGCCTGGGAGGTGGAGAGAAGTCTCGTGTCAGGCGGAGGGATATCCTGGGACAGTTTCAGTTCCTGATCCCTCAGGAGAGGAAATCTTAAGGTCCTGTCTATTTCTGTCGGAATTATTTTGTTCAGCAGGATGGTTTCAAGACCCACCGTTAATTCACAAGTGGCAACATTGCATCCTGTTTATGGCTGGGTAGTGTTCCATTGTGTATGTACACTGCATCTTCTTTATCCATCATCCATCGAAAGGACACTTCCATTGTTTCCACGTCTTGGCCTCCATGAATAATGCTGCAATGGACATAGGGGTGCATATATCTTTGCAAATAGAGAGCATTTTTTTTGTTTGTGAAATATTGTGGCAAGGCAGCTCTATTTATTATCTCTTTCTCATTATAATGGTCATGGTCTTGGTGAGAGATGATTAGTCTAAAACAGGACTTGGACAAAGTTTTTCAAATGCTAATTCCAATGGTTTGGCCACTGTACTTAAGAATGAAATAAGGAGAATAAATATAAAAGGAGTCATTTAGATAAATGTAAGATTGAAATGTAAATGCCAAGTAGTAGTATTATTGCTAGAGGCCTGGTGCGTGAAATTTGTGCACGTGCATGTGTGTGTGTGTGTGTGTGTGTGTGTATGTGTGTGTGAAGTTCCTCAGCCCAGCCTGCACCCTCTCGCAATCTGGGACCCCTTGGGTGACATCCCCCTGAAATCTGGGACTGCTGGCTCCTAACTGCTTTCCTGCCTACCTGCCTGATCGCCCCTAACCACTCGCCTGCCTGCCTGATTCCCCCTACCACCTCTGGCTTGACCCCCTCCACTGCAGCTTCATCTGGAAGGACATCCAGAATGATGTCTATAAGGTTGTATGGCTGTCTGGGCTAATTATCATATTATGCTTTTATTATTATAGATTATTTTACTCAGTAGACAAATTCAACTCAATAAAAAAAACCCTTTCATTTCTGATTTTTTATCAAATAGTTCTTTCAATTGACAGGCAGTCAAGGGTTTGCTAAATGACTTACTCAAGTATAGGACACAATGCACAGAGTATCCCTGATGTTTAATCTGACCTCAGGGCAATGGGGAGGGGTGGGAATGAACACCTCACTGTCCCAGGCACCGGCCATTGACTTCTGCACTTTCATTTCCTGCCCACATTGTAGACACTCTGCTTTGTAAGATGAAGAAAGCCAGGCTTGGCAGCAGCAGGGACTCCAGTGCAGTCTGTCTGATCCCACACCAGGCAGGTTCAACTGTGTTCAGTGGAGATTTCCCTTCAGGGAGAAATGGAGGGGCTGGGAGCCCCCTGAGATTCCTTTGGCTGCAACTCCTACAGTCTAGTGCCCTGCTGGGGAAGGCGAGGCCGTTTCTCCTGAATGAGGGTCTCTACATGTTGTTATCCTTAACCAGCGACTGTGGAGATGACCTGAGACCCTGCTTCTCCTGCCGCCATTTTTCCTGTGGCTGCCTCCATCCTCCTCTCACTCTCTCTGCTCGGTCCTGTGAGTGCTGGGCTCTGTTTCCCAAACACTCACAGTCCAGCTCTTCCTGCGCTGGCCCCCAACTTTATTTTGATCCAAATGTCACTTTAAAAACGTAACATTCCACATAAAAATGATTGATGAAAGGAAAAAAATCTAATTATACTAACACACATTTATTCATTTAAAAAAATGTGTTGCCAATATTTTGGATAACAAAATAGCATTCACTGTTTTAAATTACATATACTTGATTACCAGTAAAACTAAACAACTCTCCTTATTGTCCAGCATTACTTCTCTTTTGAATTGCACTATTTTATTAAAATTATAAAGTAATTTTGTAAACCATGCATATCAAAGATGTCTGTATTTGTGTTGAATCTTTTCTCATAATCTGTCATTTGTCTTTTGACATTTTTATTATATATATATATATATATATTCTAATAAAAGCGTAATATTGAAATTGACCATTTCTTTGGGATGCCTAAGCCACGTCCACCAGCCAATCAGAGCGGCTGTATGCAAATTAACTTAGCCAAGATGGCGGGTGCTGGCTATCTCGCCCAGGCCCAGGCTGCATTTCTCCCACTTCTGGATCCCCACAAGGGGACTGAGAATCAGGAGAAAGGCGGCCTGGGCCGGCAGGGCAAAGCCCCTGGGTACCTGCCTCGCTGCCTGCCTAGAGCCCGGCTTCCCAGTCCCCACGCGGGGAATTGGGGAGCGGGAGAAAGGTGCCCTGGTCCTGACTGCTGGGGCCTCAGATGTGGCTGGGGGCAGGCCCCCAGTGGCGACACTCACACACACACACACACACACACACACACACACAAGGTGCCTGCCAGACTGGGACCATAGGACATCCACTGAGGGGTTCTGGACTGTGAGTGGGGGCAGGCTGAGCTGAGGGGCCCCCACCCTCCCCCTGTGCATGAATTTCGTGCACTGGTCCCCTAGTATATATATAATCCTCACCTTAGGATATGTTTCATTGATTTTTAAAGAGAAAGGAAGAGAAGAGAAAGAGAGGAAAAGAGAGAGACATCAACATCCACGGGAGAGAGAAATATTGACTAGTTGCCTCCTGCATGTGCCCTGCTCAGGGATTGACCTGCAGTCTAGGCATGTGCCCTGACAGGAATCAAACCTGCAACCTTTTGGTGTACTTTTAAGTTGATTATTATGAATTTTAAGAGAGTAATATAACATTTTTTTCTAATCTATAGCTAGCTTTGGTTGTATGTATAAATAATCCTTCCCCAATAAAATAAAATTTTATTTAAAAATTATATTTCTAATTTCTCTGTATCCAATAATATATTCTCATGTCCTTAACTCTATTTCTGGTTGCTAATTTGTCCCAATTATTCATCTAATCTTACACTCACAAGGTGTGTGTGTGTGGGGGGGGGGGTATAGTATAGTGAAGGCACTCATCTTTTAATAATTTTCTTTATAATTAATAGGGATATTTGCAGGTATAAGTGCCTCAAAAACACTGCTTTATCCGAACTCACAAATTTTGGTACTTTATGTTTTCATTAGGTAATTTGGTTTGAAACATTAAAACATTTTCTTCATGATTTCTAATGCGATCCAGGAATTATTTAGAAGTGTTTTAATTTCCAAATGCTATTAGATTTATTATTGAAATCTGTGTGATTTTAATCCTTTTAAATATATTGAAGTTGGTTTTATGGCTCGGTCTGTGTTCCAGCGAGATGGATTTGTTATATATAATTGTAAAAAATGCATATTCTCCAGTTGTTCCATACAATACTCTACATGTAATAATGAATTAAAGGTGGTTGATAGTGTTTTGGATTTTAATCTGTCTTTACTAATTTTATACATTTGTCTAGTTATTCTATCATTTGCCAAGTAAGGGATGTTAAAATCCATTATTTTTATGGAATTACCTATTTTTCTCATTTTTATTTTGAAGATTTATTATTAGATGCATAGATACTTATGATTGTCAGATCTTCATGATGAATTTAACTTTGATCATAAAATGTCCCTCTTTACCTCTGATATATTCTTTGTCATAAAAGCCTATTTTATCTGATATTAATATAACCCCTTCAGTGTTCTTATGCCTTCTGTTTGCAAATAGAGTCATTTTACGTCTAACTTTTTCTTTGTGGTTATATTTAAAGTCAGTCTCTTATGACAGTGAAGAGTTGGATCAGCTATTTTTTCATTCTGAGAATCGTTGTTTTCCAATGGAGTGATTAGTCAATGTCAAGTTAAATGTACCTTGTTATGATCTGACTTCAGTCTGACAATTTACTCTTTGCTATTGCTTTTCCCTTTATTTTTGTTATCATTCTAGTCCTTCTCACCTGCCTTCTTTTGGGCTATTTTATATAATATAAGATAATATGAGATAGTATCATATATATATATATATATATATATATATATATATATATATATATGTATATATTTCTTTATTGATTTCAGAGAGGAAGGGAGAGGGAGAGAGCGATAGAAACAGCAATGATGAGAATCATTAATCGGCTGCTTCCTCTACTGGGGACTGAGCCCACAACCGGGGAATGTTCCCTTGGCTGGAATCAAACCTGGGACCCTTTAGTCCATAGACCGATGCTCTAATACACTGAGCCAAACCGACTAGGGCTGGGCTATTTTTAAGATTTTTTAAAATCTACTGACTTTTTACTTATATCTCTCTGTATTATGTTCTTAGTGTTTGTTCCATGGATTATAATATACATTCTACTTGGTGTTAATATTGTGTCACTTTTCTTAAAATATAAGAACCTTGCAAGCATACTTTTCCATCTTTGTCCTTTATATAATTTTTGACAGATATATTATATTTACAGACAGTATGAACCTATGTATTTTACAGGCATACCTCATTTTATTGCTTTTTGCTTTATTGTGCTTCACAGATGTTTTGTTTTCTTACAAATTGAAAGAGGCAAGACCCTCCACCAACAAAAATATTATTTTATTGTGATACTTACTATATTGCTATGGTCTGGATCCAAGCCTGCAATATCTCTGCAGCATGCCTGTAATTTTGGCTTTAAATATTTACATGTATTTTAAGATATTAAGTGTAAAAATATGCTCATGTATTTGCTTTCAGAGGTACAATTTCTGGTTGTATTTAGTTCTTTCTCCAAGTGCATGTTTTCACCTGATGTGATCTTACTTCACCCGGAAAACCTCGTTTTGCAGTTTTTGTAGAGCCTGTTTGCCAGGGAGAAGCCCTTTGTTTTCTGCTGTCTTTCCTGCATCCTTCATTTTTATTCCATCATCGCTCTCGAAGGATATTTTCTTCCAACGCTTTAAAGATGCCATCCCACGGCTTGTAATGTTCCCCTGGATGAAATGTGCTGCCTTCCTCTCGCTACTGTCAAGATTTGTCTCTTTGTAGTTGGTGTCCAGTACTTTCACTATAACACACGTAGGTGTGGTTTCTTTGTATTTGTATTTATCATAACTGAGGTTTTTTGAACTTCGTGAGTGTGTACATTCATGTTTTTCATAAAAAGTCAGGATTTGTCAGATATAATATTTTCAAAATTGTTTTTCCTGCTCCTTTCTTCTCTTGCTGGGACACTGATGACGTTTTCATTAGACCTGTTGATGTAACCCATAGCCCCTGAGTATCTTTTTATTTTAAAATAATATATTTCCCTATTACATATTTTTTGTTGACCAGTGTGCAAGTTCGCTTGCTTTAAAACAACAACAAGCAACCCCACGGTGTTTCCATGATTATTCTGTGATTTCAAAAACTCAGTATCGTACAGTTGTTTCTTAACCCCACTTGGATCTTTGTGAAGTTCCTACTTCATGCTGAGTTTTCCTAGGCGCTCATCAGGGGCACATTGCTGACACCTTTGACGAGGCACAATGGCTGCTTTAAACTTGTGTGTGCCCATCACCACATCTGGCCATTTCAGACTCACCCCCCCCTTCTATGTCCTCCTTTTGCTTCCAAAGCCCAGCAGTTGTGGGCTGACCCTGGATATCATGGTGCCTTATAAAGACTTTGGGTTCCTTCTCAGAAGAAACTGGTATTTTGCTCTGTTAGGCAGTGAGCATGGCTGTGCCGGGGTCTCCCCCGCCGTAGGCAGCAGAGGGCCCCTCTGTTCGTGTCCTGGGCTGTGCTGTCCAGGTTCTGCCCCATCCCTGGGAGGTCAGGGCCCGTGGACATTTGGGGAGATTTCCACGTGGGACGTGGGTTTCTCCTGTCCACATCTCTTTTCTGGGATTTCCTCCCTCACTTCCTGGCTGCTGCTGCTGCTGCTGCCTCACCTCTACTTCCTGAGTCTAAATGGTCTTGTTTGGCCGGACAATCTGATCAGACCTGAGAAGCTGGTGTCTTACATAACTTGTCATAGCTGGTGCTTTAGTGGCTGTCTTTCCTTATTCAGAAAACTGTGACAGTTTTATGTCTTCAACATGATTGTGTTAAAAATGTTTCTTTGTCTTATATATTAATTGTTAAATTGATTCTTAGCTACTTTATTTTTTAAGTTTTATTGTGAATGAATATTTTTTTCCATGCCATTTCAACTGGGTTTTGCTAGTATAATAATAATTTAAAAAACAGCTTATTTTTGCATATTCATTTTACATTCAAGCATTACCAATTCAATGATTAATTCTAATGTTTTTAGTAGAATCTCTTGGGAATGCTAGATAAACAATATTACATATTGAACATTAAATAGTCTTAAATATTTTTAGTCTTTTTACATATTTTTATTATTTTGTTGCCATAACATATTATATTAACTAAAATCTAAGATATTAAAAATACCTGGATAATAATTAAGTCATGATATATATTACTGGTAAAATATTAAGTTTTATACATTTTTGGAAAATAATTGATAATATTTACTCATAAGTTTTAAACATTCATAACTTTGACCAGTGATCTCACCTTGGAAATCCTGCTAGAGATATAAATAAGTATGCCAGCATTTAGGACATATATTCAGTTATGTTGATTTCTGCATTGTTTTCAATGATATGCTCACATGTACAGAGAAAAATATATGAACTAATATATGCCAAATTGTGATGATGGTTACATTTGAGAGGGTATAGAATTTTAAAAAAAGATTTTTTTCTTTATATGATATCACATTATTTGATCTAAATATATTATTTTGGTAGTTCAAATGTCAATAAAATAAGTCTGACCTTAAGAGCACCTTTATAATAATAAAATATTCAATAACTGAAAGCAATATTGACATTTGATTATATTCCTTTTATTTTCATAGTTCCCTTTTCTAGCTTTAATAAATATGTGAATCTAAATGAATTCCAGGTAAATCCTAACTTAGCTAACTTATATAAAGGTATATATGATTGGTGTGAATTGTTAAGTAAAATAAAGAATCTATAGAAAACTGTATTACTTAACAATAGAGTGCATTGAAAAAGATAAAAATTTCACGTAGCCATTTTGAGAGTAAATATAATAATTTATCAATTTTTGAGCTTTGGGATGATTAGTTCCTGGTAGTTTCCCAGGTATGACTTTAATATTTGTCCATAGTATTTGTGGAAAACACTTACAATAGCCTTCAATTTTGTACATGATTAATTTGGAAACATTTCTTGCAGATGCACAAATGTTTGCGATACTTGACTGTTTATGTTGAATGTTACCCAGACAACACTGGCCTTCCTCTTGCTTTTGCAATTAACCTCTATCCTATTGCCAATAGTATTTTTAATTATTGTGCTCCATATTTATGAAATAGACTGTGTCCTCCAAAATAATGGGCTATTGATTGGAATAGTCATTTTCAATGCAATTGAAAATCCAATAACGTTTTGTAAAGCTACTGAATATTCTTGACTGGACTTTTGTGTTCCATTAACACAGACCTTGCCTCCTTCTGGAAGAGTCTGACAGTGACTTATTCAGTGTCCATCAGACACAGTTCTTGGGTCGACACTTGTGTTATTTCAACAAGAGTTGAGAGGGACTGCCTACGATAGTATCTTATGCTTTATGTTACGCAGTGTGATTCATCAAATTATATTTGAAAGTAAGAGTTGATGGTGGAATATCTGTCTACTTAATGGCCCAGACTCTTCATCCTTAGTTTGATTCAGTAGTTAGAGTTCTAGTCATTGGGTGAATAGCAGTATTTTATGTGCTGCATAGAGTGTATTATATTTGGGTAATATAGGAGAAACTGAAGACAAATGCTTGCTCTGAGACCTTCTCTAAGTTTGTTACCAAATTTTAAAGACAGCTCTATGATCACACTCTTCTTAAAAAGAAATGTGCCTCCCCTGTTGGTGTGGCTCAGTTGGTTGGGCATTGTCCTGTACACTGAAGAGTTGCCAGTTCGATTCCCGGTCAGGGCACATGCCCAGGTTGCTGTCTTGAACCCCAGTTGGGGATGTGCAAGAGGCAGCCTTTCCATGTTTCACTCTCATGTTGGCGTTTCTTTCTCTCTCCCTTTCCATCCCTCTCTCTCTCTAAAAAACAATTAAAAATCTTAAAGAAATATGCCTGAACTCAATTAATACTTTAAGAAATTAAAAGTTTCCAGTGTACCCTTTTAGGTAATTTTTATTACTTACCTACATTTTAAGAGCTTATTATGTGCTATAATTTGTGTTAAGCATTATGTGGATTATTTAATTTAAATATGTTAATTATAGTAATATAAATAGAAATATCCAGTGGTTTGTTGTTTGTTTTTTGTCTCAGTGAATGTAAGAAATATACAATAAATTTAGAATAAAACTCTTGTTATTCATGGCAAGTACTATTTAACATTAAAGAGTAGGAAACAAGATATATATATATATATATATATATATATATATATATATATATATATATATATATATAGTGTTATTGATGACAGTAGGACTGACACAGATTCAATTTCTTCCTGTCTATATATTGAGGTCCAGAGCCACCTGACACTTCTCATCCATCTAGTCATCCATTGCTTCATTTATTCAATAAATATTTATTGTGTGCCTGCTCTGGCATTTGCAGGCACTGCTGAAATAAAGATGAATCTCAGTTCATGGTCTGAAGGAACTTTATACCCAGCATGTAAACAAAAGCATCATTACAATTCATTTTTGAGAAGTGACCAAACATAATATGTGTAATGATCTTAGAATAAATAACAGCATTGAATGACCATGTGTGGTTATGGCCACTTGTAATGAATAAATCTCTGGGTAAAGAAAGGGGCAAGAAGCCATCTAGATATAGATTCCCCGGAGGAGATAATAGAATGTGCTTAAATGTTTGATTGAGGATTGAATGAGTATGTCTGCAAATTGCCCCCCGCAGTGAGGGCCATATTATAAAGCTTTCTTCATTAGTACTAGCGTCACCATATTGGTCATTGTTCCAATGCACAATATTAATTATTGATTATTTATGTATTTTTGTTAATCCTCACCTGTGGGTATTTTTCCCACTGCTCTTTCAGCGTGAATGGATAGGAGGGAGGGTAGGGGAGAGAGAGAGAAACATCTGTGTGAGAGAGACACATTCATTAGTTCCCTCCTGATCCCACCCCAACTGGAGGCAGAGAGTGAACCCACAACCCAGGTACATTTCCACCCCCCACACCCCCAAAAGGTCTTCCATGGGCAAGCTTTTTGTACACAGGATGACACCCAACCACTAAGCACCCTGCCAGGGCTTACTCATTCTTTTAATGTTTCCTCTTCCTCAGTTTCCTGAGTGGTACCTTCCCTCTGCAGTGGTTTCCTACGGACTTTTACTGTTGATGGGAAGAATAACTTTTAGATTATACCTGTCCTAAAGTGAACCCTGTCTTGTGGGAGAACCACAAGGGTTTCTATAACCCTGTCCTTCCATAACACAATGTTTTGCTATTTGTTTATAATAAAAGAGTCTGCACATGCAGATCATGTAAAATATTTTAACTATGATGTTCTTCACTGTAAGATTTTAATGTTTTTTCTTTTTCAGAATCAAAGTAGGAGAAAGAAGACGCAGAGGCAGAGAGCATCACCGTGAGTACAAGCAGCGTTTTCGCCCTCCGCCGTCCATGAGTGCAGTTTGGCTTTAGTGTGTGTCATTTTTATGGTGGGTTTTTCTGGCAATAGGACTGCTGCAGACCCCTGGGGGGAGAGGACTGTTTTGTAAAGAGGAGCTTGTGCTGGGTAAGCAAGGGGATGACTGGAGCCGCGCTCTAGACGTGATGGATGACGCTCTTTCAAGGAGGAACTCACATTATTGGTGAGAAAGCCGAACCGCGTGGCTCTCCGCCCGCTGCTGGAGCTGGTAGCAGGTTACGTGACAGGATGCACCTTGGGAAGGTGTTCATTCTCAGGCAGAGAAAAGCGTGGCTGTTTCTACAAAAGATAAATAGAATGGACATGTGAGCATTTGTAAAGCTAAGTAGGTTTGCTTTTTTTAAATTGGGAAATGGGGGTCAAATTGAGGGTTGAACCGTCTTGTTTGATATGAATGAATGGATCAGCTTTCCTTCAGTGGACATGATTGAGTTTCACCAATTAATGGTCTGTACTTAAGTCACCTCTTTAATAACATCATCACATTTTTTTATATTTTCCTTGGGCAGTGTTTAATATGGGTACTGGAAAGTCATTTTAGCCAAATACAACTTTATATTTGACTAAAAGTATACTTTCTTCCACAAGAGTTTTCATTTAGTGATACTCAGTGTCATGAAAAGGGTTCTTGTAATCAGAAAGAACACACCTCAGGGGTGTGTACAAGCAGTGTACTTAGTTTATTATTATCTAGGCAAGAATTCATTTAAGTCTATTGACATTGTAATGCTGTATGCTAGCAACCTAAGGCCTGCTAGTAATAAATTCATTTTTGTGTCTATGAAATAGTAATCATGTGGACCTGTCTACTATTAGATAATTACACCTTTATTCTTGCCCTTCTCATAGTCAGGATGCAATGCTTTGTAGAGGAGATAAGGTGGAATTCTATCAACAGAAATTACCTGGAAAAAAATTGTCAGGAAGATTAATTAATAAAAGCAATGCTATATGTAAGATTTTTATATTGAACATGTCTTAATTTTATGTGTAGTCTTATTTTTAACTATAAGTATTGCCTTAAACTATAATCAGAACATCAAAAGGATATCTATTTGTTCATAAACCTTTTCATAATTCCTGTCATGTTCCAGATGCTAGTCTTTTACAAATCTTTAAAATATTTGATAAAATACAAATATTCATTATTTTAATCAAAATAGCAACACTAAGAGGCAACATCTTATTTACACATGAGAAAACGAATGCCCACAGAGTTGAAGTAATCGCCTGGGTTCACACCAGGAAGTAGTAGCGCCAGGAATCCACCTGCGACTTGGCCACAGATGGTCAGCCACTGCGGGAGCTCCTTGCTGCATGGCATAGCCAATGCGCAGTTTTGGGAAGCAGATTGGAAAGGCGAGAGCAGTTTCACATTCAGGTATCTTGTTGCTGTTGTTGTTGCTTTTGAGATACTTGTTGTTAGTTCTCTAAACTGATAGGAACAGCAGAGCTTAATTTTCTTGAAACTACTGTCAAACATTGGGGGTTTATGTTCCACAGAAACAGACTGAATCTGTGGCTCCCATATCCCCTAATGAAGCAGCAGGACACGCCCCCCGGTTTCCAGAGTGCGTGACTGTGACTTTCAGAAGGAAGTGGTGGCTTCTCAGTGTTGTGCTGGGTCACTCTGCATTCACACTGGGGCCTTGGGTTATTGTGGGGGAGATTCCCCAAATCTGAAGCTGTGTCTCACATGTGACTCACTGTGTGCTTTGGGTCCCCTGACTAATGACAAAGGACATTTTATTTCTGGATTCAGTGATATCCACTGATGGTTCTCTTTCTCCAGAAACTGCACTGTGACATCACACCCCTCCCCTTCCCCTGACCCCCAGCGACCTGTTCTTAGGGCCAGTACTCCATAGAACTGTCGCCTACCATGACCTTGTGTCCAGACTTTTGCTGAGTGATTGAAAAATGCCTTTAAAATATAGATTACTGATAGAGGGTAATGGCTCTGAAAACAACATTTTTATATGAAGATTTCCTAAATTAGACTAGTGAATGGTGGCAGCAGGACTGGGGAAGGGGATCATGTAGAACAGCAGTTACTAAAACACTGAATGAATCAGAATCACTAGGAGGGTTGCTGGTTCAGCACATCCCTTTTGTGCACGTTGCCAGGTGATGCTTGTACTTGAGAAACTGCAGGTTGAGGCCCCTGATCCAGAACCACAGATATCAAGGCCTAAACCAGCGGGACGGGAGCCTCCTTCTCCCTGGTGTAACTGGAGGGGATTGAGTGTTTTGTAGCTTCTTATTTCTATTTTTCAGCAGCAAAATCAACGTTCAAACTTCTCCAAACATGAGTTTTTGTCTACCACCTGCCTACCTGTCGTCTATAGCCATAGAGGTTGATTACAATGTAATGGAAATGAAGCTTTGGGATGTGGGCGGAAGTAGGTCAGACATGAAATGGTGAATATTGATGTGTCTTTGGGGTCTTTACAAGGTCACAGATTAAGATGTATTTGGTGAGTAAGAGGTTTGCGTGGAAAGGATGACTCTTTAAGAATGCTTCACTAATAGAGTTTTCTGAGAGAGATTGTCTAGTGAAAGCTAGGAAACATGTATATGGATTTCCAATAAGAAATTTGGAGAAAAAATAAAATAGAGATGATGATCCTATTTAGATAAAATGATTAAAATTATTTTTCTGCTCATGAAGGGTTTGGCCATATTTTTTATGCTGAACTATAGCTCATAAAGTAAAAGAATTAGTTTGGTCTCTGTTGTCTTGAAGAGGATGTTGTGATTCAGTTTTGACAAATTTTAATTTCTATTCGTTCAGTAAATCTGTGCACTTACTATGCACATTCCCCCTGTCCGGGACTCTGGGAGTGTCTGGGCTGATATGCTCACAGTATTTGGAATTAAACTGTTGCACATCAATACCCAGAATAGTGTCTGAACATGACAGCTACTCAAAGTTTTTCAAGGAAATAACAAATAAATGAATGGAATCAGTCATTTAAAGGAACCTGATCAATTGTTTAAAGCAGCTTCTTACTAAAGAAAAATAGTTCTAAAATAACTTGTTCCTTTTCTTGGGTCTAAACACACTGGGCAGCCCATTGCTGCCCCACCTGGAAGGGTTGGCAGCCCTCGTCGGGGGCGCAGGTCACATGAGGGCATCCCAGAGGTGTGGCGGGTGCCTCACACCATCCAGCTTCAGAGAGCGTGCACAGGGCCTCACCAGGTTCTGGTCCAAATCACACGCAGGAACCACCTTTCTGCTCTGAGTCAAGGCAGTGAACTATGCGCCATTTCAGATGGGAAGCTAACCTGTTCAACATGTCAACACACGTCCCGTCTGTACAGTTACCAGCGATTTACACTCATTCAGTAGCTCCACAGCTGGAGGACTGTGTAAAATTCTTTTATTCTTGAAGAGCCTATCTTCCAAGGAGAGGCCTGGCTGCCTCCTGTGCAGGCAGTTACAGGCAATTGGCAAATACACCTAGACAAGCATTGCAGTCTCCCTCTCAGCATCTCACCTGGGGACGGGAGAATTCTGTCATTTTTGTTGACGAGCGATTCTTTCAAAATGATGCTGTTCTTACAAGGTCATTGCAAACATATGGAGAGTTGACATGGCCTGAAGCTGGCATCATATTTTTAAAACGGGGGGCCTCCTGCAAAGATTATTGAAAGAAAGTTAGAGAATCTTGTTTCTAGAAACTTTACAGTACGTGGTCATGTAATTCAGTTAATGTCTCCTGAATTATGCCAGCGTGGATATTTGACCTCTAATTGTATGTGTTGGAAAGCTAAATTATGTCAGGTTGCCAAGGTAACAAGTGACCAAAACATTCGCAGCTCAAAGGTGAGCATCTCAGTTTCCCAAAGTGTCAGTGTTAGAGCAGACCTGGAGCATTGTAAGTCTTTGTATCACTAACAGCCTTAAAATAAGCAGGTTTACATGAGGATCATCCCTAAGATATGTCTTCAAAAATTATAGGACACGTTTTAAGAATGGAATTTCAATCTTATTTTTCTATGTCCATTGAAAAAAAACTTGGCTTGGCCTGTGTGGCTCAGTGGTCAAGTGTTGACCTATGAACCAGGAGGTCAGGGTTAGATTCCTGGCCAAGGGCACATGCCCGGGTGTGGTCTGGATCCTCAGTGTGGGGTGTGCAGAAAGCAACCAATCAATTATTCTCTCTTGTCATCCATGTTTCTATCTCTTTCTCCCTCTCCCTTTCTCTCTCTAAAATTAATTAAAAAGAAAGGAAACTTGCATTTTTTTTATTATCTTAATTTGAAGAAAGTTCACTGGGCAGTGTGGGAAAGGACATATACTTTTTAACCAATGGGTATATTAACATATACTTTTGCCTCAACTCAAGATCTCATTTGATGAGATTCTGAATAGACAGATCTCATAGCCAGGTTAATTTATTGTCACACTCTATATCTGCTCAACAAAAATATGCCTCTTTGTTCCTGAAGGAAGTGTAAATGGTAGATAAAAAGCAAAGCGATACATCGGGGTGTCCTGTCCCTAAGCCCACAAGAGCGCAACCTCTGCCTCTGTCAGACCCATCACTGCAGCTCTAGGTGAGAAAAGACCCATGGACCCAAACTAACAGGCCGTGGCGGGGTCTCTCCTCTCCCCTGCCACAGGTACACACACTTTCAGGGAAACGGCGACACCAATTTTACGGAACTTTTACGAAACTGGCAGTGTGTGTGGTTTCCTTGTTTGTTTTATGTTGTAATTTTTAGAGGTGGCTTATTTCTTATCTGCTTCTCCCTAGATGTTAATATACCCATTGGTTAAAAAGAAAAAATTAAAGATAACTAACTAGGTAGTCATGCATTCTACAAAGTGCGTAATCACTCCATTTCCCAGAAAGAGTAACATTCAACAATGTCTTGTAACCATTTTCCAAGCGAATTAACCAAAGATGAATACTTTGTTTATTTGCATGTTTTGCATTAACTGAAGGTAGAGAAGAAAATCACTGTGTAATATTCATTTAGGATAATATCAGTCTGGTAAAAGCTGATATTGCTATAGATGTAAACCATGTCACCCTCATATCTCCATGGGTCTACAATTGGTAATCTCTAAGGTTTTAGTGCATGGATTGTTTTACAAATTTTGGTACACGAAAACTTATTATATTTAGTTACTGAGTTTTAACTAAAAATGTTATCTTCTCATTTGAAACTTAGGCCCACAAGTTTGTACAATTTTTTAACCACTTTCCTGATCCCACACATCTCTTGATTGCAGTAATATTTAAGGTATTTTAGTGACTAAATCGAGTAAATGTTTTAAGTCAAATTCTTAATTGGTTGTTTCATAGACTTATTGATGATCTAATGGACAGTTTTTATACAGACTCAATAACTCATTATTATAATACTATAAAATATATAATGGTCTATCTGTTATCTATATATCTCATCTATTTATCTAACTATTTAATTAAAATACATGGAACTAGTCTGTTAGGCTCTGTAACCATCGCTGCTGATACACTTTGAAACTGACTCCAGATCAAAACCTTCTTCTTTCTGTTAGACCTGTGCACTTTGTGAATTGATAAAGTGTCCTACAAGAAAAACTATTTTGAGCCCATCCAGGAAATTGCTACCTATTTCAATTTGTATCTGCTTTTCAGAAAGTAACTGCATTCCCTCCCCCTGAGTTAAACTGAGAGGAATTTTGGAACATTGGGTGATGGTTCTTTTTTGGTCACAAATTCTTAAAAATAAGACAGTACAAGGCTTTGATTTCCACCAATTTGTTTCCGCTGCTTCAAAAGTGAATACATAAATAGTAATACTTCCCTGTAAATGTAATATAAGATCACATCAGAGCCAGTGCATTTGAACTAGACAGCCCACAGGGCCACGTCTTGTAATGTATACATCTTTGTGTCTACCTGTGAAATCGTGGCATTTTCTAGCAACTGCCAATGTTAGGACAATAATGCTCTCAGTTTGGGCTCCCCGTGAAACTTTGAAATGTGAAGACACATTACAGGTCACATTTCAATTGATCTTTGTGAAAATATTACCTTTCCTTCTTAACCTACATCAAGAAATAGCAAGGCTCTAGCAGTTCGGCTCAGTGGGCAGAGCCTCAGCCTGTGGACTGCAGGGTCCTAGAATTCCTCTTCTGAAGAGAGACACAAAGGCAGGGGAAATTGCTGTTCTTGTCACTGTGTGGCCAAGAGTCCTGCTGAGGGGGCGCTTGGGCCTGTGAGCTCCTCTTGTGGCGCTAAAGATGCTGGGGCTGCCTCAGTTTCCCTCGAGGGGGATGTGGGAGTCATGCCCCCAACTGTCACACATCCTCCTGCTCCCTGGGAACAGCACCCACTAGGCTGAGAAGCAGTTGGGAAAACGGAGCTTTCCAAGCCTGTCTGTTCCTGTGATTAAGAAGGACTTTGTAGACAATAAGAAAAATCCATTGGGAAAACATGGAGATCCTGCTCTCATTAGCTTCAAAGCCTCTGTTATGAGTAAGTAGATTCATTACTTAGTGAGTGACACTATTGGCTAGTAGTCAAATAGAATGTTTAAAGATCAGAAAAAATCAATACTGATTTGGTAACATGGTAACAGATGGTATAACGGTGACAATAAAAGAAAAGAACCTATTTTTCAATTGGGAAATAATTCTCCTCTCCAGTTTGAATTTCAGGCTCAAATTTTAAAATGACCCATCATCCTCACCTCAGTGCTGAATGCCATCACCCACACACAGAGCCCATAGCACAGAGACCCTCGGGCGGAGGAATGAGTGATCCCAGGGCCACTGGCCACAGCACTCTACCAGCTGCATTTCCTCAGACAGGAAATTAAATTTGAAAGAGGTGAGGAATAATGGTGAAACCTGAAGAAGGCGGTGAAAAATTGGCCTGTGCTTTCAATTTCATCTTGTTCTCCACTCTTGGACTTTAACGTGATTTATCTGTGTGAGAACACACACACATACACACATACACACACACACACCCTCAGATTCACACTGACTAATGCCCAGTTGAATTTTGGAGGATGCTCTCCCAAATGTCAACAACCAAAAGCAGATCAGAGAATCTGATTCCATCAAAATCAAATAACTATTTGACATTAAAGTGATCTTTTATGTAAAATCCTTTTGCTAATCTTCGTATTTTAGATTGTAAACATGTAGTATTCTATTATTTTTAACTCCATGTTGATTTTACCTGGGGATACTTTTTTTTTTTAATCAGATTTCTACTATGCCTTCCAGTATTAGTAAAGCCACCACTCAAGGTAAACGGTGAGAGGGTAGGGACCCTTTTCAGAGTTAAGCTGTGTCCTCTGATGCTGTGTCAGGGACACGTCATTTATATGACATGTTCCTCTTGCAAGGCTTCTGCGGTGGTTCTGCAACCAGGAATCGGGTTCAGATGGCCATCAGCATCTGCATCGATGAGACAGATGTGTCGGAAGACATTGCCGGACATGGGTGTTAGATTGTTGTTTATCAGGGAGGCCCAGGCCTGGCCAGTAAACATTGGTTGCTCCCAGGGGAAAGGGGGCTGTCAGTAAAGTTGGAAGGAGCACTGGGAATGCAGGCAGGACAGAGACTCATTGCCATAGTGCAGAGAAGAATCATAAATAACAAAACCAAGTCCCAGGAAACAGCTGTCAGAATCAGGTGTGCACATCTGCATTTATGATTTTATCCAGCACACCATTTGGCGCATGCTTGCGTCGACTTCTATGGAATTGAGCTGTTACAGTAACCTTCTAGCCTGGCCAGTGTGGCTCAGTGAGCTTCAATCCCTGAACCAGGAGGCACAGTTCAATTCCCGGTCTGTCAGGACACATACCCGGGCTGCGAGCTCGATCCCCAATGTGGGGCATGCAGGAGGCAGCCAATCCATGATTCTCTCTCATCATTGATGTTTCTATCTCTCTCTCCCTCTCCCTTCCTCTCTGAGATCCATAAAAATATATTTAAAAATTAATCTTCTGTTTAGAAACCATCTCATGAGAGAATGATTCTTATCAGTTTCCTTCCTTTCGAGCCACATTCCTCGTATCAGCTGCCGCTGCGATGCCTCAGCGAGGGCAGACGATGGCTATACGCCTCAGGGGCTGGCGAGAGCTGCGCGGGTTAGTGGATGATGCCGAGTGTGTTTCTCAGCAAGGCCTGGCTGTGAAGCCGCTGGGCCTGCGCAGATCCCCACTGTGGCGTTCACCTGACGCTCCTCCAGGTTCCAAAGCGCCTGGACTTTCCTGGATAACCTGCCTGTGATTGACACTCTGAGTGGATTCTGTGCTCAGCAGGAAGGTGTCGGGAGTGTCTGCACACGGAGCCTTGTGACCTTGTCTGGCAGTTTACTGTACAGCAGATTTCTGTGTGGATTAAGATAAAAATTTTGTTTCCAATTCGGCAGCCTCTGCTCAGCAGGGGCCACACTGTCTTCTCTCAACCTCTCACAGAAGTTTCCGGACTTGAGAAACAAACCATTGCAATTGGATCATAATCATTTTATTGAAACGGTGTTTGTGAGACTACTCATGAATGAACACTTGTTTGGGAAGTTTTAAACACTTTTAGGATAAATAAAGTAAGTATATTTTTGGTATACTCCTAAGTACTTAAGAATTTTATGAAAAATAGACTTGCTTAGAGCTAAAGCAGCAGGGATAGTCATCTTTGCGGAACGGTGGAAGGTTTCATTTGAGCATTACTCAGTACTGGGGTAGATATGTCTGTGATTAGGATACAATACTTTCTATTTACTAAACTTCCTATGATATTTATATGTTTTCACAATAGATACATCCTCATGGTAAAATTAATAAAGAGGACAAAGACTAAAATAAACTTTAAGGGAGGAAACATTTGAAAAAACATGGTTGTTCTGACACTTTACCCCATGCAGTTATATGGGGATCAGCATGCAGCCTGTAATTGTATACCCTTAAAATCAAGTATCCTGAGAAATAATTGCCACCCAGGGTCATTTTTTTTGTCATGAAGAAGTTTGAACAGGAATAAGAACATAGTAGCCCTGAAGTTTATAGAGAGTAGTCAAAAATCAGGATCCAAACACATATAAAGAACACAATAAATAGATTAGCAGTTGCCAAAAAGTGGGCGAGCTTTATTCACATTCATTATTTTTGTTTCATTATGAAAGATTCTCAAATAACTAATCAGGAATCAAACTGCTTTGAGTAATTGCCACCTTGGTAATTCCCATGTAGTGCTGGTGGGTCAGCTAATTCTAGGTCGTTGTAATCTTAGGAGTGGAAATGGTACATTATTATCTCATTTCTCAAGACTGCAAGTGGTTGGTTGAGTGTAAGACACAGCTGTGCCCAGGGAAGGGAGAATGGTGGTCAGCACTGGGTCATGTGACTGTTTCCTGTCCCTGACACCCTGCAGAGTCATAGAATTGATCCTGGAAAACTAGGACAGTCTCTAGAAGTCAGCCCGAAGCTCTGTTTTGCCCCAAACTACATTTGAATTGAAAGACAGGAGTAGAAAATATAGGAAGATTTTAAAATACAAATGGGTTAATGTGAGAAAAACCTTTCAAACTTCTGCTTCACTGAGGCTGGGCGATCTGGTTGGGCTGGATCAGGGTTTCCAGTGCCCCTCCCTTGTGTTTATTGCATAAAGAGCATAAAACAGAAAGGACAGGGTCAGTTAAAAGGTGAATGAATTATTGAAGCTTCTCGAGTGTTACTCTGTGCTAATTCCTCTGTGAACTTTAACATTTCCAAACACCTTAGTGTGGTCTCTTTCATTTTCACTTTCAGGCTCACAATCTAAAACACACGATTTTCGGACCTTTACCAATAACCAAACTGGTGTAGCTGTTGCCTTCAGTATACGTCCATGATCTAGCCATTTTCTCTGTCTCGGTAGCCATGAGTTTCATCCCAGTCCTTGCTACTGGTTCTGCAGGTGGACCACTGGTATCACAGACCTTTGGTTTTGCTCATCTTTATCTGCATGATATATTGCTGTCCCAGTTTCTATACAACGTCTGTGCACTATGTTACCTCTCTTCACAACTATGAGCTCATTTCTGAAATGGTTGTATCTAATAAACCTCTAAATCCTTTCAAGTTTGCCTTTGACCTCAGGGTATATATACCTGGTATTACAAATAGTAGTACATATTTCTCCTTTTTTTTCCCCATTGCCCTCTCCCTGGGCTCCCCTACCCACTTGCCCTCACCGCCCCCCAAAAGTGTCTTGCATCCATTGGTTATGCTTACATGCATGCATACAAGTTGTTTGGTAGATCTCTTACCCCTCGACCCTCTCCTGCCTTCCTGCTGTAGTTTGACAGTCTGTTCGATGCTTCTTTGCCTCTGTGTCTATTTTTGTTCAATAGTTTATAATGTTCTTTATATTCACAAATGAGTGAGATGATGTGGTATTTGTCCTTCACTGCCTGAGTTATTTCACTTGGCATAATGCTTTCCAGTTCCATCCATTCTTTTGCAAATGGTAAGAATTCCTTCTCTTTTACAGCAGCGTAGTATTCATAATTTCTTTAGATGATTAATTTCATTAGTTGCGAGGCCTAAGTGATCTTTCGAGTGATAAGGAAAAAAGCTATTTGCAAAATAGACCTCTTTCTTGATCAAAAGCATTATTTAGCAATTGGATCCATTTTATAATCTGTAGGTCATTTTCTAAATATAAGTCTATTGAAGCCCAGCCAATGTGGCTCAGTGGTTGAGTGTTAGCTTATTAACCAGGAGGTCAGGGTTTGATTCCAGGTCAGAGCACATGCCTAGGTTGCAGGACTGACCTCCAGGATGCAGCCAATCAATCATTCTCATTATTGACTAGAGGCCTTGTGCATGAATTCATGCACCAGTGGAGACCCTTGGCCTGGCCCGTGGGATAGGCTGAAACTGGCTCTCCAACATCCCCACGGGGTTCTGGATTGCGAGAGGGCACTGGCCAGGCGGAGGGACCCCACTGGTGCTCACTTGAGGCCAGGGAGAGACTTGGGAAGTTGGCCAGCCAGGGAAGGGACCACAGGAAGGCTCCAGGGCATGTCCAGCCCGTCTCACTGAGTCCTGATTGGCAGGACCCCAGCAGTAAGATAACCTACCAGTTGGAACATCTGCCCCCTGGTGGTCAGTGCACATCATAGCGAGTGGTTGAGCAGCCTTAGCTTATCATTAGCATATTATGCTTTGATTGGTTAAATGGCCAACTGGTTGATGGGACACTTAAAATACTAGGCTTTTATTATATAGGATAAGATGTGTCTCTCCCTCTCCCTTTCTCTCTCTGAAATCAATAAAAAATATATTTAAAAATATATATATTAAATCTACTCTATTCTATTTAATGATGACCCTATGGGTCTTTGCAAGTTGATCACTAAACCTTCCTATTACAGATGCTATTTTGATACCAAATATATTATTTTAATGAATACTTTGTTTAAGTTTACGATTATATTTTCTTAACGTTGCTTGGTGTTTGACAATCCTAGGAGAAGCATGAGAAAGTGTCTTGCTCCTTGTCTTTTGTACAATGTTATTATAGTTCATCTTATTGTTCTTTAGTGTGGATTCCCTCAGTCAGGCTGTTTAAAACCCTAGAGCAGGTGAATTGATAGGCTTTCCTCAGACAGGGTTATTGTGCAGTATCAATTGCCACAGTAATGTCCTCTGCATTTAAAAGATTGCTTTTGAAGATTAAGGAAATATCTGTGAAAAAAACAAAATTTGATTCAGAAAGATGAACATGCAATTTCAAAAGTAATTATAAAGGTTTCTGACTGGGGCGTGAAAGGAAGGTGTTATTTTGCTGGTTCCACTTGGGTCTTTCCACAGTGGTACTTCCAAGCCCCAGGGAAACAGTCTGTAGAGGATGTAAAAATGCAGAAAGCTAATATTTTTGTTTTAAAAACGCTAAGCAGTTAGTGCTCTAAGACATTCTTTTGTGTTAAATCAGGAACTTGTCACTTGAAACACTTTTAGTATGGGCCATGATAACATCTTACATCTGTCAAGTACTTTTATGATGGAAAGAACAATTTTGGATTTATTACTGGGATGTGTTTCAAAACAACCAGATAGAATGGCTGTTTTGAAATTTATCTCGGTTCTAGCAGGGACTCAGAACTCCTTCATGCTACACTTCAGTACTTTCTCACCATTGGGACGTCAAGGGGTGATCCCCAGTGTCCATCACCTGGGGAAAACCTCACAAAGGTTGGTTCTCTCAACCATGAAACTTGAGTGCATGTGAAAAGATTAAAGTCAACTCTAGTTTTCTTTAGAAATCACTTCATCTAATATCAGGCTAGAGACTAAAACCTGATTTAAATATTTCATTTACCTGAGGCCATTGACTGATACAACATGTTGAAGTATATTTGATTTCCTAAATAACTTCAACACAAAATCACCTGTTTTTCCTTTCATAAAGTTGTAATTCAGATGAAGTTTGTCTTTGATTGAGTCAATCTTCCTTTGTGAATTTTTAATTCTAGTTAGTTTAATATATTTTAAACATTGCCATTTAATTCATCTGCTCTTTCTACATAAAGGTTTTCATGCAGGATTTGACAAAAGTATTAAACATAATTGGTAAAAATCTAATGAGACTTTGGTATTAGTACTTTCAGTGATATTTGCAATCATTTGCAGACAAAGAAATGTCAGGCATCAGAAAGCAATTTAAGGGATTTACAGGGCATATGGAGTCTCTCTAAATCCCTGAATTCATGCACAAAGGTGGTCTATTTTGCTCCATATCGCTGTCCCCTGGACAGCACGAGTTCATGTTGTCTGGTGGCTTGTCAGGGAAGTCGGGAAATTCAGAAGCAAGAACTGTGAGACCAGCTAGTGATGTGAAGAAAGAAGACAAAATTCAGAGAGGGTGTTTGAGAAGTCTTGCATTGACTACTCTATCAGCCTGGAAGTGGAAAGATATGCAAATTAACATCTCAGTTAATTTGATCCTTCTTTGGCTCTCAGATTTATTTTTTTCCCTTTAATACCATAACAGTACTCTGAAATAACCATAGGAGTCATGGTTTTAAAATAACATCATTCTTACATTGTCTTTGGTCATAAATCCCAATGTAGACAATGTGCGTGATGTGCTGTTTTAGTCAGTTTTGCAGGATAACTCTGCCCAGCAAACCCACTCTCCCGGGGGTTTACAAGGAGAGTCATGGTCCCATTCATAGGTCTTGGAATTGGCTGGGTGGTTGTTCTTTTTGTTTGTTTGTTTGTTGTTGTTAGTCCTCACCCAGGGATATTTTTCCATTGATGTTTAGAGAGAGTGGGATGGAGAGGGAGAGGGAGATAAACATTGATGTGAGAGAGACACAGCGATTGGTTGCCTCCTGCACACACCCCAATCAGGGCTGTGCCCTTGATCAGAATTGACCCCAGGACCCTTTAGCCTGAGGGCCGATACTATATCCACTGAACCACACCAGCCAGGGCTGGAGTGCCTGTTCTTCAGAATGCAGTCAGCTTCCTATCCCCTCCACACAGCTCATCTGGGACCCAGGCAAGAGCTGGTGATAAGACAGAAACACAAAAGCACAAGGCAAAGCATGCAAGCTAGTTTGTTTATTTATTCTGTATAGAAATAGTAACTATTTTTTTTATTATGTATATATTTATTGCAATTATTGAGATGACATTGTTTAATAAAATTGCATAGGTTTCAGGTGTACAATTCTCTAACTCACCTTCTATCTGCTGTACTTTGTGTTCACCACCCCACAGCAAGTCTCCTTCCATCGCCACTTGTCCCTCCTTTACTCTCTTCTACCTTGCCCCACCCCCTTTCCCTCTGGTCATCACCATATAGTTGTCTGTGTCTATGAGGTTTTTATTAGTTTGTTTTTGGCTTAATCCCTTTACCCTTCTCACCCAGCTCCCAACATCCCTCCCTCTGACAACTATCTGTTCTCTGTATCTATGAGTCTTTATATTTTGTTTGTTAGTTAATTTTGTTCATTAGATTCCACATATGAGTGAAATAATGTAATACTTGTCTATTTCTGCCCGGCTTATTTCACTCAGCATAATAATCTTCAGATCCATTCATGCTGTGGCAAAGGGTAAGATTTTCTTCTTTTTTAGTACGCAGTATATTTTATTATGTAAAAATACCTCAGCATTTTTATCCACTCATCTACTGATGGACACTTGGGCTGCTTCCAAATCTTGGCTATTGAATCTAGTAGTGCCTATATTCTTTGAGTTTTTCCCCCTGTAATTATTTTCACCTTGTTCCCACCCTCAATGTAATTTAAGTTGTTGAAGTTGCTTATAAGAATGAAAAGTTCATGAGGGTAACTAATTAGGTGTGAAAAATTATTCAAACACAAATCAAACATTTCAAGAAATTGCAACATTATTTTCTTTGTGGCTATAGGATGCAGAGTATTTAGAATAACTTTTAGAGGTAAAATATATAAATGTGGTTATGTAACATATTTTCTGTGATTAAAAGTTATAAAAGGTGATAAACACATTTTTTCAAAGAGAAATAGATAATTTATCTATAGTTAGGCCATTAGAGGGGCTGATTCTAACCTGATTAAAATGCTTTGTGGCTCTGGGGGAAATGATTCAGTTTTATGTCAGTATCTTCTATAAAATAAGAAATCTAAGTTAAATCTCTTCTAACAATGCCTCTCTCTTTAAAATTCTATAAGCTCCACCTTATTGCTCATATTAGTTCCATTTTAAATGTCCTGCTCCTAAATCAATGGGCTGCTGCCTTTTTATTTTTCTGAAAGCGTATAGCATCCACAGAGCAGAGTCTGTGCTTGGCTTTCCTTTTGCAGAATAACTACATCCTTAAGCATATGGAACTGAGTAAGGAAGCTGCAAAATGGCACAGTGGATGAATTTATGTAATCTCTGCGTTGTCTCTTGGCAGAACAGTGGGGCTAATGCTCACTGCTCACTGTGAATAAGGAACACCATGTGTCATGCTGACAAGTTCATAGTATTTATCTGAGGGAGAGGAAAAATTATTATGCAATGTGTTGATGCCCTAAATATATCCTCAAGTGTTTCAAGTGCTTAATTGCAGGCTGAACACTGAAACCATGGTAGAGAGAAGTGATTCACTGGGGCCAACACAAACTGATAGTGGTATTGAGCACACCAGAGAGGTTTGAAAGTGGATTACCAAAGTAGTTCTTAAGGACTAATTTTCTACGCTGGATTAGTGAAGTTGCTCATGGTTTATTAATTTGTTCCCCCTTTAGAAAACTTTTTATCTCACTTCTTACATTTGCCGGAAAACATCCTTGAGTCTTCAAGCTAAAAGAAAAAGGATTTTTAAAGTTTTTTTGTTGTTGTTGCCCAATCAATAGAAATTGCAGATGTGGAAAATGCTGTTAAATCAGGCTTAAGTATATCTTTATTCTTGTACAAATTCAATGAGTATTAAAATACACACATGCACATATATCCTCAAAGGATTTAAATAAAAATAGACAAAATAAGAACAAAGTTTTCTTTAAAAACATCAAGCCTGATAAAGTAAACATTATTAAATTTATATAATTTAATTTATATAATTTAAACACTATTAAATTTATATTTGTTGCACAAAAGATTTGAAGCTGCTTTAAATAATGGGCACAATGAAAGTGGTTAAGATAACCAGTTGAGAAATTAGCCAAGGAAAGATAAGGGTAGGAAGATAAAAACAGGGCTTCATAGTCCTACATAGTTATTACAGGAGGCTACACATTTAGTTCTAATTTATTTAAAACAAAATAAAAGTGCAAATCATGTTCAGTTAGAAGTTGGTCACATTAGCAAGATAAATTTAAAGCTACTGTTAATGAGAAAACAAACATTTCTGGAATTGAGACTTGAAATAAATTCCTTATATGAAATCTGGACCATGCCTGATATAAAAAGATACTCTGTGGATCTATAGACAATATACTCAATTGAAGCCTAATAATAAATGTAAAAATGCATTTAATGTGACTTTTAAAAATAATTTGTTTTTGGCTGATTGATGACGAGGCACTGGTAGAATCCAGCCAAAATAGTGCAGCCCATTTGTATCGCTCTCCTATCGGGATAGTAAGCAGTGTGTGTTACATTAGCATGGCATTGTTTTGGATAATGAGTTGTATTTTCTATTATAGACAATGAGCCAAACAGCATTCTACTTCCATAGCCATCGTGCATGTAGCTTGATGTGTATCACTAAGTGGATGGTATGCTAGCTTGTATACAATTAATTTCCTAAAACAAAACTCGCCAAACCTCTGTTGGGTAGTGAGTTATAAAGAAGGAAACTCCTGGCCTGGCTGACCTGGCTCAGTGATTCAGTGTTAATCTAGGAACCAGGAGGTTATGGTCTGATTCCCAGTCAGGGCACATGCCTGGGTGTGGGCTCCATCCCCAGTGGAGGGCGTGCAGGAGGCAGCTGATCAATGAATCTCTCTCATCATTTATGTTTCTATCTCTTTATCCCTCTCCCTTCCTCTCTGAAATCAATAAAAATATTTTTTTAAAAAGACAAAGTCCTGGAGGCTTTCCTTGGGAGCTCCAGCTGTCGTGTGCAGAAAGCTTCAGGAGCAGGACTCCATTCCAGACGCGGGCTGACCACCACTATCTGCTGCTGTTCATCAGTGGCCTCTTCGCAGCAGATGGGTGAGGTGGTTCATCAAACAATCCAGATGAAGCATGACTCTATAGAGCTCTTAGAAGCTGCATTACTTGACTATGAATTAAGTCACAATCACACACACAGTCTAATAAAATGGGGGCATGACATTTTATTTGCTGGTGTAAATAATCCAAGTATAAAAGGAGAGGAATATGTGCTTTTATAAACTTCACATAGGTAGAAAGCAGAAATGTCAGAAGTGATGAAATATGATAGTTGGTCTATAAACTTGTCTTATTGGAAATGTAAGAGTTTAGAAAGAGTTTTAAAAAAGTGACCTGACTATGTGCAGTAGCTAACTTTCAGTGGGTTTTGGGATTTGGAATTTTTTTGTTTTTCATACATTTTTGTTTTTCCCACATGTGCCATACCATTTTTGAGTGTTCTATAATGTGCATATGTTAATTCTACAATTAGAAAAATTAATGATGATTGCTACTTCAAATTTATCATCCTGAAAACTATTAATAACATAATCTAGTAAGGTCACTAATAAATTTACAGTTCTCTCTAGATTTTGTAGGTAGAAATGAGATAAAACTAGAATACATGTTTACCTCAGATCAAACTTATGTTTTACTAAGTTGAGAGTAAAAAAGGAAAATAAGAAGTTTATTTCTCACATAATGAGAGATAAATGTACTATAAGCCTGAATGTGTGTTAATTAGTCCATTTCTGGTTTTTAACACCATGTCAGGAAGGAAGCATTCATACTTGGGAAGGAGTGTTAAAGTCACAAGAAGTAGAACTTTTAGGAGGCCCTGGGGAATGGATCAAAATTGAAAATTATTACTTAGACCCACCCCATCTCTGGGAGCAGAAGCCCATTTGTGCCCCAGTGTTAAATGTCTATTTTGGCACATTCTCAGATTCACCTGGAATAATCCAATTGGGTACAGACACTATCCAGGACCCCATGAGTTCTGATAATACTGTCTCAAAACTGACGCCCTGGCCGGTTTGGCTCGGCCTGCAGATGGAGCGTCGACCTGCAGACTGAAGGGTCCCAGGTTCGATTCCGGTCAAGGGTATGTGCCTTGGTTGTGGGCACATCCCCAGTGGGGGTGTGCAGGAGGCAGCTGGTCAATGTTTCTCTTTCATTGATGTTTCTAACTCTCTATTCCTCTCCCTTCCTCTCTGTAAAGAATCAATAAAATATATTTTTAAAAAAAATTGTGCCAAAATACCTGTTTCTTTCTTTGTTTGTTTTGTTAACCCTCTTCTGAAAATACTTTTCTATCTTATCTATCTATCTATCTATCTATCTATCTATCTATTTATTTATAGAGAGCGTAGAATGGAGAGGGAGAGACAGAGAGAAACATCAATGTGAGAGAGACACATTGATTGGTTGCTTCCTGCACGCACCCCAACCAGGGCCAGGGAATCTGCAACCAAGGTACATGCCCTTAACCAGAATCGAAGCCAGTACCCTTCAACCCATGGACTGACATTCTATCCACTGAGAAAAATTGTCCAGGGCCGAACTACTTTTCTACTGTGACAATACAATATGGATGAAATGAGAGAAATTGTGTTGGTAACGAAATACTGTGGTTCCAGGTACTACTTTCACACAATCACAGTGACCATTAAATATGAAATCTTCATTTTTAAATCATGTGGTTAAAATCTAGCTAAAACAATTAAAACAATTCCTGTAAAGAGAAAATATTGTTTGTTTTTAAACATTCATTTATTTTTCTGAGTCCACCTCATTGTTGTCTTTGCAACTTATGTCTTAAAGCATGAAGCAGCCGCTGTGTTTTCCTTAGAAAGTTTGTAATCTAATTGGCCAATCTATCGATCTTTGGTTATTATTTGGAAGGGAGAGGACAATGTCCCAGCAAAGGTACCAGAAAACCCATCCGTGACTTGAGAAGTCGGGTTTTCATCGAGAGAACACCCCTGGGGTTCATTGCTGACGTTCACGTGAGGTGCTGCTCTTGTCTCAGTGCTGAGTCAGGGCCTTCTTACCCTGTTGGCCCAAGACTGTTTCACCATTTAGCAACATTTATTAGAGCTGTGAGGTCTCTAACTTGCAATGAATATGTGAATGTGTTTGTAAAATAAAGTAAATCATAAGAAAAGGAAAAATCTAGACACTCTCCATGTTAGTAATTGAAATGCCCATGCTATAAATAAGGCGTATTCCACAATCACAGGCACAGCTGAGGACTCCTTCTGGCCAGTGTGGATGCAGCATCTTCTTTCCCAGGGCTCAGATTTGATGCTCGAGATGAGAAAATCCTTTGGTTGACGTCTGTTTTATCCCAGGGAGTGTGACAGCTAAGGCAGAGGTCTCCCTACTATCGGGGGTATTAGTTTTAAAGCCTGGTCTCAGTACACCTGCTACCACACTTGATTTCTGGTTGTTTTTAATTTGCTGATAATGTAAGCTGAGGGGGCTTTACATATGCCTTAGGGAGTGCTGTGTACAAGTATGCAATGGAGGTTCAGGTAAATTCTATCTAGATTTTATGGAGCAAACTACCCTCTCTAGGCACCTGGTTTACATAGCAACGATGGACTTGGCAAACAAGAAATCCTTAACACCCATTAGGACTCCCATTATGGGGGCCATTTTAGCTTGTGTTAAATTACCATATTTTTGTTTTACCTCCATGAGTAATGATTCATGAAGAAGTTTTGCTGTTAAGTAATTGCTTTTAATTCCTAAAAATTGCTTCTGAATTACTTGCAGTCAATGGGGAACCATTCCATTACCATCACTCTTGTCCTATGGTCTCTAATTAAAAAATATGTTTTCTTCTGGACCACTCCTATGTAGGTATTTAGTAAATTGACATGTTCTGAATTTTAATTCTCTAATTAAAAATTCATTATTTGATAGGGTATTGGGGCAAAAAAAGAAGGAAGTATAAACCATTTATGAAGATAATGGCAGCCTGGCTGCTGTGGCTCAGTGGTTGAGTGTTGACCTAGAACCAGGAGATCATGGTTCGATTCCGGTCATGGCACAGGTCCTGGTTGTGGGCTTGATCCCATCAGGCGAAGTTCAGGGGATGATCAGCGATTCTCTCTCACCATTGATGTTTCCATCTCTCTTTCCCTCTCCTGTCCTCTCTGAAATCAATCTACTCTATAAAAGCGAAATAGTAAAATTAACCGTTTCTCCGAGACAGGGTAAGCCACGCCCACCAGCCAATCAGAGCGGCTGTATGCAAATTAGCCCAGCCAACATGGAGGCCGCCACTCCCGGACCTGAGTAAACAGCCGTTTCCATTGCGGCAGGAGTGAAAGTGAAGCTGCGCCGCTTAAACTGCCTCTAGCGAAACAGATTTGAAACATTATAACAATCACAGAATCCTCCGGAGCTGAAGGAAAGAGCAGACCGGGCCTAAACCAGTAAAAGTAACAATTGTTTCATTATAGACGCTGCGAGGTGAGGCAGAGGAGGCTTCCTTAGTAGTTAGAAGGCCGCCTTAAAGGAACAGTGTATCAATTATAGAAAAAAAACTCCAGAAACCTGGCGGGCTCCGGCGGACGGTTCCAGGCAGTGGCTGGCGGCTGTAGGGCCGGGGGGCCTCCCTGGCCTCCTGGCCCTGCAGCCGGGGCGGCAACGGAGCAATCGCGATGTGGCACGCGAGGGTGGAGGCCTGACTTCCGCCCTGGCGGGCTCCAGTGGACGGTTCCGGGCAGTGGCGGGGGGCTGTAGGGCCGGGGGGCAGCTCAGGCCCCCGGTTCTGTGGCCAGGGCTGGAAATAGATCGTGCCAGTGGTTGGTTCTGGGCAGCGTGGGAGCCTGCCCCGCCCTGAAGCTGGGGCTGGCAATAGAGCAATGGTGCCTGCGGTGGTTCCAGAAGGCGGTGAGCAGCCGCAAGGCCAGAGTTGGCAGCCAGGCCAGCCCTGTGAGGC
>PVJC01005720.1:0-49704 GCA_004026665.1 Murina feae
CCATGTTGGCTGGGCTAATTTGCATACAGCCGCTCTGATTGGCTGGTGGGCGTGGCTTACCCTGTCTCGGAGAAACGGTTAATTTTAATATTTCGCTTTTATTAGTTTAGATGGTTGCAAATTTTTATACATTTGTGAGCAATGCAGTCAGTGTGTTTAGAGAAAGAAATATCTGGAAAAATAAGACCTATATGTAAGCATGAGCCTTATACAGGGAGGGCAAAAGCATGTTTGCACTCGTTCGTATGGAAAATGAGCCTGGCTGGCATTACTCAGTGATTGAGGGTGGACCTATGAACCAGGAATTCTCAGTTCAATTCCCAGTCAAGGCCCATGCTCAGGTTTTGGGCTCATTCCCCAGCATGGGCGGTGCAGGAGTAGACCATCCATGTTTATGTTGTATCAATGTTTCTATTTCTTTATCCCTCTCCTTTCCTCTCTATCAAAAAAAAGTCAGTTAAGAAATAAAGTATATAATTTAAAAGACACAGTTGTCCTGCCATTTTTCAAAGCAATGCTATTTATAATCACTAAGATCTGGAAAAAGCCCAAGTGCTCATCAGTAGGTGAGCAGATAGGAAAGCTGGGACATTTATACCATGAAATACTATGCAGCAGTAAAAAAAGGATCTCTTACCCTTTGAGACAACATGGAGGGACCTGGAGAGTATCATGCTAAGTAAAATAAGCCAGTCAGAGAAAGACAAGTATCACATGATCTCACTCACATGTGGAATCTAATGAACAAATACACTGAGGAACAAAATAGATCCAGAAACATGGAAGCATGAAAAGACCTAAGAAACTCAGAGGGAAGTGGAGAGTGGGGGATGAAGGGTGACAGGAAGTGAGTAACTAAAGAACTTATATGCACATATGCATAACCCATTGACACAGACAATAGTGCAGTGAAGGACTGAGGAGGGGACAAGAGCAAGGTGGAGGGACTTAATGGGGAGAAAAAGAGGGACATCAGTAATACTTTCAGCAATAAAGATGCATTTTTTAAAATAAAGTAAATGACCTGTGTGAAATGCTCCTGCAACATCTTCATATCTCCAAGGAGACAGTCCCACTGAAGCCTGTTTCACTGTGTATTGACCAAAATTCATTTCTCAGAAAATTTATTAACAATTCTTGAGTGTAGGTCACCAAGGACCATTTGCTGTTTTCACTTAATGACTTTTTCAGCAAATTAAAAAGAAAAGTCACATTTGACATCATAAAAGCATTTCTCTTTGTCCTGATTATTTCAATTATTATCTCGTCCACCAGTGGAGAGAGTTCTCAGCCTTTGGAGTAATTTTTTTTCAATGATGGGGACTGTAGTCTTAATATTGCTATGTTTAAATAGCCAACAGAAGTTTTGATTCACTAACAGAAGCGAAAGTATGATAGTTTGTCTCTTTGCTTTTAGGATCTAGATTATAATTTCCTCTGACAAGAAAATGGATTTTTGTGATAGTGGTAGTTTATATACTCTTAATGTGTTTCACATATATTTATTTAATTTTTTTAGAATGAATTTCCTTCATGTGAATAAATGTCATTGTCTGGGAGAGTTATGCATAAGACACATGAATAAACCTGTGTCTTGCTTAATGTGAGAAATATTCAGGGTAACTTTGTATAGACTATTCAACCTCAAATTTAAAATAAAATATCTTTATATAGAAATATACAAGCATGCCCTTTGCATTCCTCTTCCCACCCCAAAAAGAATAACAAAATGACTGAAGTCATAGCATCCCATTCAGATTCCTATTTCCATTTTGAGCATTTGTTTGGAAGATGAAATAAACATAAATCAATTAGTTACATGTTCTGATCAGTCTGTTTATTGACTTCTATGATAAAATAAATTGCACTATCATGGAGAAAATATATATTTTCAGCATTGAATAATGTTCAAAGCCTGAAGGACAAGTCACATTTCACAGTGACACACATATGTGAGAGTGTAGGAGAAAAGATGGAAGGTAGGTGAGCTGCAAAAACAAACAAATATATATATATATATATATATATATATATATATATATATATATATATATTTCTACATCTCAATTTGATATAAATACTTGAGTTGTTGAACAAGTGACTATATTTCCTAGAAGGAGATTATTGAGTAACCCGTTATCCTCAGTTAGTGATTTTTCTTTATAGTGGAAGCTTTGTGAACTGGATGCTCACTATAATTCTGCCCCAATATCCATAGGAACAGAAAACAATGAGTTAAACAATAAAGTGGATGTTCTCATATGACAAGTAAACTAGATACACAATGGGTACATATTTTTATTACCTTATGTCAGAAAATGTCACTATTTGACATGCTGATTGTATATTAGGAACATTTGAGTTCCTACTTAGTGTAGTTTCACTGAAGAGATTTCATTGCCTGGAAAATGAGGGAGGGAAGAGAAGACAGTCATCAATGTGTCAGCAACAAAGGTACCACACAGAATCAGAAAAGGTAATGCACATATTCAAGGGGGAAATAAGATGGAGTGTGTAATGGGGAGTAGAGGCAAGCCACAGTGTTTGAGGTTGGTCATAAGAGTTAAGGTTTAGAACATTTAAAATAAGGTTGGGGAGGTTTGTGGGGGGGGGTTGGGGATCAATTGAAGGACTTGCATGCATGCATATGAGTATACTCAATGGACACAAGAAACTGGGGGGTAAGGAAGGAGGAAGGAGGGTCGGGGGAGAAAAATGAAGACCTATCTAACACTTGTTGTAATACTATAAGCAATAAAAAAAATGAAGAAAAAAATAAATAAAATAAGTTATAGACTATCAGAAAATTTATCTGAATATCACATGCAGATTGGAAGAAGGCGGAAGGCCATGATGAGAAACGGTACAGTGACAACATTCATTCTGCTGGGACTGACAGATGACCCTCAGCTCAAGGTTCTCATTTTTATCTTTATATTTCTCACCTACACCCTGAGTGTAATTGGAAACCTGACCATCATCACACTAACCTCTGTGGATTCTCACCTAAAAACACCGATGTACTTTTTGTTAAAAAAAACTTCTCCTTTTTGGAGATCTCATTCACAACTGCCTGTATTCCCAGGTACATGTACAGTATTGCAGAAGCTGACAAGGTCATTACCAACAATGATTGTTTCACCCAAGTGTTTTTTACTGACCTCTGTGGAGTAACAGAATTTTATCTTCTGGCTGCCATGTCCTATGACCGCTATGTGGCCATCTGCAAGCCCCTGCATTATGCGACCATCATGAGCAGCAAGGTCTGCCAGACTCTTATCATTAGCAGTTGGATGTCTGGTTTATGTATCATAATCACACCATTTAGCCTGGTTTTAACTCTAAAATTTTGTGACTCTAACATGCTTGATCATTTTTTCTGTGATGCGTTTCCCTTCATCAAAATCAAATGCTCAGACACATGGCTAGTCGAACAGACAATCCTGATAGGTGCTGTCGTGACCATGAATGTGACTCTTACTTGTGTTGTTCTGTCATATGCTTCCATTATCAAGACAATTTTGAGATTCCCTTCTGTTCAGCAAAGAAAAAAGGCCTTTTCCACCTGTTCTTCCCACATGATTGTGGTTTCCATTGCCTATGGTAGATGCATTTTCATCTATGTGAATCCTGCAGCAGAGGAGCAAGTGACCATTAATAAAGTACTTTCACTGCTCATTTCTTCTGTTTCACCTGTGTTAAACCCATTTATTTATACATTGACAAACAATCAAGTTAAGAAAGCTTTCAAAGATTCAATAAAAAAACAGTTTTGCTCTCTTCTAATAAAAGGAAATAATGTTTTCAAACACTTCTAAAACAAGGATACATTGTATTTTTGTACTTTATAATCTTGTTTGTTTTTTCACAGTATATACATGACTGACATTAATTTTCTAAACATTTCTTCAATCAAACTTTCAGTAATCCTGACTCAAGCTATTTTATATCCTTATTTTTTCAAACCAATATCATGTCAATTTATTTAAAAATATTTTTGAAAACTGATTAACTTCAGAATACAGACACCACTGGAGAAAATTGCAGACAAAAACTGAACAAAGAAACACACTTCTTAATTGGCACTAGATCCGATGGATTTAACTTGTAGTTACAGAACATTCCACTCCAAAGCTGCAGAATATACATTTTTCTTAAGTGAGCAGAGGACATTTACAAAAATAGACCATGTGTTAGGACACAAAATAAGTCTCTACAAATTCAAGAGTATTGAAATCCTTTCAAGCATCTTCTCAGGCAACAATGGCATGAAACTAGAAATCAACCAGAATAAAAACATTCAAACACATGGAGGCTAAATAGTATGTTACTAAACAATGAATGGGTTGCCAATGAAATAAAAAAGAAATCTAAACTTTTCTAGAAACAAATGTAAATGAACACAAAACAACCCAAAATCTATGGGACAAGGCAAAAGCAGTTCCAAAAGGGAAATGCATAGCATTACAAGCATACCTCAATAAACAAGAATAAGCTGTAATAAACTAAGATTACAATGAAAGAAATAGAAAGAGAACAATAAGAAAAGCCCAGAGTAAGTAGAAGGAAGGAAATAATAAAGATCAGAGTGGAAATAAATGACATAAAGACTAAAAAAATAATAAATAAAATACAAAATCTCAAGGAAGCCAAGAGCTGGTTCCTTGAAAAGGTGAACAAGATTGATGAACCATTAGCTATACTAATCAAGAAACAGAGAGGGTCCAAATAATAAGATAAGGACAGAAGGAGGTGAAGAAACAACTGACACCACAGAAATACAAGGGATCAAAAGAAAATACTATGAACAACTATATGCCAAACTGGACAACTTGAACAAAATGGACAGATCCCTAGGAAAAGACAATCTTCCCAAACTGAAACAGAAATAATCAGAAAACCTAAATAGGCAAATAACAACTGACGAAATTGAATCAGTAATGAAACTAATTCCAACATACAAAACCCCTGGTCTGGATGGCTTCGCAGGGAGGTTTAAAAAACATTCAAAGAACTAACACCTATACTCCTCTAATTGTTCCAAAATATCCAAGAGGAATGACCACTTCCAAGCTCTTTTTATAAGGCCAGCATTATGCTAATTCCAAAAGCAGATAAGGACACTACAAAGAAAGAGAACTAGGCCTTAGGAGATTTGACTCAGTGGACAGAGCTTTGGCCTGAGGACTGAAGAGTTGCTGGTTCAGTTATGGTCAAGGATAAGTACCTTGGTTGCAAGCTTCTCCCTAGCCCCAGGCCCTGTTCAGGGCCCTTTCAGGAGCAATCATTTGATGTGTTTCTCTCACATGGATATTTATGTCTTTCCCTCTCTATTTCACTCTCTCTGAAAATCAATGAAAAAATATACTCAGACGAGGATTTTAAAAATAAAGAAAGAAAATTATAGGCCAATATCATGAGGGGCATAGATGCTAAAATCCTCAACAAAATATTAACCAATCAGATCCACCAATATATTATAAAGATCATATATGATGACCAAGTGAAACTTGTTCCAGGGATATATAATGATACAATATCCACAAATCAATAAACCTGATACATAATGTAAACAAGTTGAAAGACAAAACTGCATTATCATAGTAATAGATGCAGAAAAATGATTCGACAATATCCAAAACCCTTTACAGATTAAAAAAATTCTCAGCAAAATGGGAATAGAGAGATCATAGTGCAACATGACAAAAGCTATATATGACAAACCTACAGCCAACAGCATGATCAATGAGGAAAAACTAAAAGTATTCCCCCTAGGAACAAGAACAAGACAGAGTTGTCCACTTTCACCACTGTTATTCAACATAGTACTGGAAGTCCTAGCCACAGAGATTAGATTTAAAAAAAACACACACACACACACATAGAAGACATGCAAATTGTAAAGAAGGAAAAAAAAATTCTTTATTGCAGAGACATACTATTGTACACAGCGAACCCTAAGGACTCCATCAAAAACTACCAAATTTAAAAAAGGAATTTGGCAATGTAGCAAAATAAAAATGTAACACCCAGAAATTAGTGGCATTTGAATACATCAATTATGATCTCACAGAAGAGAAACTAAAAAAAAAAAATGCCATTTACTATTGCAAAAAAACTAATAAGATACCTAGGAATAAACTTAACCAAGGAAGTAAAAGACCAGTACACAGAAAACTACAGGACATTGAAAAAAGAGATAGAGGAAGGCATAAACAAATGGAAGAATATACTGAGCTCATAGATTGGTAGAATCAACATCATTAAAATGTCGATACTACCCTAAGCAATCTACAGATTCAATGCAATCCCCATTAAAATAACAATGGCATATTTCACAGACCTAGAACAAACTCTGCAAAAAATTATATGGAATACAAAAGACCCCCAAAAGCCACAGCAATCCTGAGAAAGAAGAATAAAGTTGGATGGACCACAATACCAGATAACAAACTACAAAGACACTGTTCTCAAAACTGCCTGGTACTGTTACAAGAATAGACATATAGACCAATGGAACAAAACATAGTTAGCTGCACATTGGCAATGACAGGTTCTATTATTTTTTTCATCCAATACTATCCCCCACCTCCACATTCATTTGGTAGTAGAGTCATAACATGCTACAGGCTGATAAAAATATCTGACTTGATTGGGCTTTTCACTAGACTTCTTGGTCTCTAATATTATTAGTGAGAGCTACAACAGTGAGCCACTTGGACAAAGAGTAGTTATGACTATTCCTGTCAGGCAGATGTCCTTGCTGTGTAGGGCAGGTCTCCCTTCTCAGAGTCCCACATGGGAAAAGTAGGTGTGAATCGGTTCTTTTTCTTGGAGGCGCCATTTGCAGTAGGGTGCCTACCACATCTTGCTGTGTGGGAAACAGTAATTCCATGGTGCTTCTGTGTCACAGCAAGGGCAGACGAGTTCTCCTTCTGGTACCCACCTGTTTCCAGGGGCACTCATAAAAAGACAATTTGGGAATTATTAGAAAGATAAAACCAAGATCTATCCACAATTAACAGAGCATATTACCTTTAGGGGGAGAGAAGTAAGAAAGATGAGTGTTAGGGAGAATTCAGCAGGGTGTCATCTGAATTTCTTGGGGCAAGTGGATTGGCCAGGTCTTCTGTCTTCTCAAGGGTGATCCGCAAAGGGTGTTTCTGGTCAGAGATCACCTTCCACTCAGGTTGAGCATCACTCAGGCTGTGGGCTGCCTTCACTCTGGAGTGATGGATCCAGGTGTTCAGTCCTGCAATCTTAAGAACTGAGGTGGTGGTCAGGATGATTGTATGTGTTCCCCTCTGGGTAAGAGTCAGTCCTTGGGTGATCTTTACCCTAACAAGGTCATCAGGTTGGAAGGCAGAATTTCTCAGAAGTGCTCAGAGCTCCTGGACTGCCCTCTGGGTAGGCTGTAAAGCCTGCAAGAACGTGAGTAAAAATTAATTATGCAGTTGCCCCTTGCTTCTGTGACGTTTCCATACCCTGCAACAGCTAGCACAAATTGTGTCCCGATCTGAGCTGGGCCAGGTTTCTGTATGTTGCCTAGGTCCTAATCTGAGCTGAGCATGGGAAGCAGGAAGCAGCCATGGGGGCAAGAGACCTTCCTCAGAAAGGACAAGTGTTCAAGCCCATGCATTGTTGGGGGGGGGGTGAGGATCTGTACCCCACCTCTGTTGACCCCCAAGTTCTCTCCTGATGGCCCCTATGTGACTGTGCCTGTCTTAGGTTATTCTTCCCCTGAGGAATCTTACCTAAGCCATCCTCCGGGGCCAAGCAGGGTGATGTTAGGTTCAGTTCTGTTTCCTTGGTAGCCTATGCCCCTGTGGCCTCCATGTCCAGCAACTGCCTTGAGATCCCTTTGCCTGCTGGCTGGGGCCCCGGCATTGATTTTGAGGAACCCAGGTTCTTCTCCAAGGAGGATCCTGCTCACACCATTTGACGAGAAATAAATTCATAGTAGCAGCCACATTAAAGCTTCAACTTCAGCATTAACAGAGAGTTCAGGCATTCTTCTCTTGCCTACCAGAGAGCCTGAATAAAGGCAATCAACTGGCCCTCTGCACTGACCATCCTTTAGGCAGTGCCTGTGTCTCAGTTGTCTTAAAGTTTGATAGCACTGCATACCCAGCTCGTCTTTTTCCTTCATCTAAGAAGCTGCTGCCATCTGTGAACAACAGTGCTGCCCCCTTGCTTCTATTAAGGTGACAACAGCATCAGGTACTTTTACATTTAAGTTTTGTCCCAAGTAAGCTTATCCACTTCCTTGACTAACAATGCCATCGCTGTAAGGGCCCTGAGACATGAGGGCCATCTGGAGACAATTGGGTCAATCTGTTTGGAGAGTTATGCTACTTGTCTTTGCCAGGGTCCAAACTCCTCAGTCAGAACTCCTAGGGCTAACCTGAAGTTCTCATAAAGAAAAAGATTAAAGTCTCGTGTCATATCTGGTAGCCTTAGTGCTGGAGCCTCAGTGAGCTTTGCCTTTATGTTGGTGAAGGCTTTCTCCTGTTCTCTTGTCTCAAAGTTTGACACCACTGCATATCCAGCTCGTCTTTTTCCTTCATCTAAGAAGCTGCTGCCCAAGGTAAGCTTATATACTTCCTTGCCAGTCAATGGGTGCCTTCTGTTCTCCTTTTAAAGCTTCATAGAGAGGATTGGCCAGATCTGAAAACCCTGGGATCCAAATTCGACAGAATCCTGCTTCTCTCAGGAATTACAGAATTTGCTGCCAGGTGCTAGGGACTGGGATGGTGCATACTGCCTGCTTCCTTTATCCCTAGCCTTCATTTCCCTTGACTGATGGTTTTTAACAGGCTGTTCCCCAGGCTTTAACTCAATTAGCACTGGGGCATGAGCGCAAGCCAGGCCCGGAGGACAGTGAGAACTCCTTCTCTTCTCTATTCTTCCTCCCCCGGAACTGCCAAAGACAGTACCATTGGGGAGGTCTCTCCACCCCAGTGAAGCTGAGCCTAGCCATTCGTAGCAAAAGTGGCTCCCGCTCCCATTTTCACTAAAAGGTCTCTGCCACAGGCGACTCTGGCTGATAGTGTCTAGGTGGTTTGGATGGCCTTGCCAGCTTCTGCTGGCCTGCACCTGTGCTGCTTCCTTTTCACTCCTGCTACTAAAACCTTACTCTGTCCTGAATAAAAGAACTAATCAAACAACCCGAAACAAACATAAAAACATTTCTACACTGGCACACACACACTACATTTACACCACAGAATACCACCAATCGGCCTTATTCAGCACAGCAGGGGGCAGGGCCCTTAAAATCTCTCTTCCCTTTGGAGCTGTGAGCCCCACCCCTGAGATCCCATTCTACTTCAGTAAGCAAACATTTCCTTTTGTAATTGGCAAATGCAGAGGGAGGGGCGACCTCCCAACATTTCAAGATGGCAGCCCCATGAAAGCCACGTGCAATGCCACTTGCAGAGCAGCTGCTCAAACCCCCTTTCAGACATAAGAGGTAACTTTCTTATATTACAAGACTTAAAGAGACAAAACTCAGACAACAAACATTAAAACAGCACATTTTTAACTTTTATACTGTAGATACAAGGGAAAAATTTAGATCAAAACTTTTATCTTTCAAGAAGCCAGTGAGTTTTTGCTGTTAGTCTGAGGAATTTAAATAGAAATTAAACAAATTCCTGGCCTGAGATGCTGTAGCAGGATTTTAAAAAGACAACTTTCTTCTATGGGCGATGAGGAAAAATAGTGCCCGCCACCCAGACCGGAAGTGCTCCTCTGGCCGTTTCCAGGTGATTAACCATGCCTATGAAATTTGGAACTACACAGACTGACACAATGGTTCCCTTTTGTTGGTAATGCCCACCGGGCTTTCCTTCCACCAAGTCTAATTTGCTATAAATTGCTAGATCAAACTAACAAAACAGAAACAAACATATGTTGTCCCGCCCACATGATGATAAGTGATGAGAGACAGACAAGGGAAGGGGTGACGTGCTTTCACAAAACCTCACTCAGATATCTGCCTGGCCATGTCCCTTGGGAGCTTAGATTTGTCTTAGCTCAGGTGCACCCATATACACCCTGGGCCGGGTCACCTCCATGTGGGGGTGAGTCACTGTTATGCCTTATGATAAATCATGGAACCATAGGTTGGGGCCCATTCGGATTCCATAACTGAGGTCGTGGAGCCACACAAAGGAGAGGAGAGGACAGGCCCTCTCCCTCCACTCACACACTTTCACCAGACATTCACTCAGAGGTCAAAATACATTACACCCAATTCCTGATTCCTGACCCGAGGAAGTCCCCTCTCACCAGACATTCACTCAGAGTTTCCTGACCTGAAGAAGTCCTCTGACTTCTGAGGAGTCGATCATGTTCCTCCTTCTACTCAATTGGAGTAGGCTGATTAACTGACAGACCCCTACCTTACTGATTCTGTCGACAGTTCCAGAAGTGTTTGCCCACTCTCTTCAACTGCTGACCGGGTTCAAGGTTGAGGGACCAGGAGCGCTAGGAATTCCCCCGTTTAATTTTGCTAAAATCAGCAGGTTGTGCCTTCCTAGGCTTGTCCTAAGCCCCCGGGCCTCAAACCCCATCCTTTAACCAGAAGCTAGAGCCAGCATTTGATTAGTTTCCCAGTCAGGGAACCAAAATGTTGCCAAAAGACCAAAAAACGAAGCAATGCTTTGAAGAAGTGGAGAAATCATAGTTTTAATCATGCACAGACTCTGGAAATATTCCAAATCAGAGTGGGGAAACACATGGGAATTTTGCCTTATATCTGCCTCTCAAGTTCATTGTATTGCAAATGTGCTCTCTCCCACAAGACCCTGGAAGAAGTGGGTCTCCCATGTGCCCTTCCCCCAGGTGTTGCAAGGTTTTGGTGCCAGATAACAATCCACCCTTCCCCCAGGGCAGCACTCCTGGCTTGTTTGGAAAATTCACTTTTGGGGAAGGAGGCAATGTTTCAATTGCAGGTCATTAAAAATGCACATTGAGACTACTAATCCCTCCCCATCTCCCCCCCAAAAATACATCAGACCTTTTTAGCCTTCTCATTTTAAGATTCTCTCTTTAACATTAACCTTTGACACTTTAATTATGATGTGTTTTGGTGTGGGCCTCTTTGGGTTCATCTTGCTTAGGACTCTGCTTTCTACTTCTAGTAGTTGCCACATAAATCTATCCAATTTCAAAGCCAGAAATAGAAAAGTTTCTTCTTGTCAAATGTCACATGCTTTAAATCTCTTTCAAGAGCTTCCATTCTTTTGAAGGGTACATTTGATTTGACAAGGTCTGTGAAAGCCACAACCTGCACGGCTAGGGTCAGGATCTGGAGAAAGGCTGCATACAAATGAATACACTAGACAATAAATATGAATTTGGAAATCATGGGGGGCCAGGCAGAGAACCCTTCTCTAGTGGAAAGGCTTCACTGGGGCCCAGGCCCTGTTAGCTTTTATTCAATTTTAGAATACACGTCTTCTCCTTAGTCAGGTAGGCAATCTGGTAGCAGAAAGACTATCTTAAAGGACAATAAATATTAGTAAAGATTTACTTTGAGACTATTAGGTCAAGAAATTGCTTAAGCCACCATTGTCTCTAGAGAATAATTGGTGCATAGCTCTTATCTCTTGCCAAAACTCCAGGTCCATCAGCCTTCTGGGTTCCCCTTTTGCACTTTCATGATAGTGTAGACAATGGATAGCTTCCAACAAAGGCCCAATAAGGATAATATCCTTATCTTAAAGTTAACTATTTTGGACTTTATTATGTTTGCAAAATCCCTTTACAGTAACACCTACATTCTTGTATAATTGAATATTGTCAAAAACTGTGTAAATCACAGAGATTAATTTTATATTTCCACATGTACCTCTGATGGGCACAGTTTAGTGGGGAATAGAGAACATCTTAGAGGAGGATAGTCCAATAATAATAATCTGAAGGACTATTGTTTAGGACCAGGTGGCAGGTCACAGTAATCTGTTTTGAGCCCAAGCCAGCTGAAACTGCTCACACAGAAAAGGCAATAGGCTGTATCTTATATGAATCTTCATCAGGCCATTTAGGAGGAACCAGAGTTGAAAGATATGGAAAAGACTGAGGAGTCAGTTTTGAAGCAGATATTAATTTCCCCTCATTGAGTGCCCAATGGTGAAATCTCTAAACTACACTAGCCTGCATCTGCCCTAAAGACTCTCTTTGGAAAACACTGGCAACCACAGAGTGGTGGTGGAATACTTGACAAGAAGAGGGAGACCACAGATAGGTCAGCTATCAAAAGACACTGAGAGGCAAATGCGGACAGTTCCTGAGATTGGCTGACTCAAAAGTATTGCCCAGGAGTCCTGAAATTAGCATACAAAACAGTGAGTCTCAGACATCATAAACTGCCCAGATGAAATTCATTTGGTTGGTTCCTTTTTCTTTTCTTACTTGTTTTTTTTCTTTTTTGTCTATATTGTTGTTGATGTTTTCTTTTAAGACTTTTTAATATTTTTTCTTTTTTTGTTTTGTTTTGCTTTGTTTGTTTTTTGAGGGTTTTTTTGTCTTTTTGTTCTATTTTCTTCATATTCTCTGCTTTAATGCTTTCCTCTCTAATTTCTTCTGTAACTCTTATTGGCCTCCTTCTTTACCTTTTGTCTCTTTAATTCCCCTTTTTCTTTCTCATGCCTTCTCATCCTTTAGCTTTCTCCCTCTTCTTGATACCTTTGCATAATTTTTCTTTCTCAAACTTCTTATCTATTGTTTAACATTTTCCTATTCCTACCCTCTCTTCTTAATTTTTCGTATTTCTTCTTTCTTTTCAGAATATTTTGCCTGCCCCTTTTACCTCCCAGTAGCTTCTTTATTATCATTTTATTAGTATTATTTTACTATTAGTAATAATATTCTTTTCTTTTGATGTTTTGCCTTAATATTTGTGTTCTCTCTTCTCTTTACCAATTCTCTTTTTTCTAGGGTTGTTTTAATTGTGGTATTCAGGATAATTTTTATGTTCCAGTTTGTTTCCTGTCAGTTACATTTTATTTTGCTTTACACTGACAGCACCTATACAAAAGCTCACACAATGTAGTAGCAGCCAAGCCTCACAGTTAGCCAGCGTGAAAGGAGATTACACCCATGAATGGAACAAAAATCTGGACTGAAGTGTCTAAATAACCCAGGAAAGGGACATACTACAGCATACAGCTCAAAAATACAAGAAAAATACACCTCTAGGTCCCACAGGACATTCACTACAAAAGCACACCCCACAAGACTGAGAGTTATAACAATTATATCTAATACATAGAAACAAACAAAAATAAACAACTAAAATGGGGAGACAAAGAAATAACCCCCAAATTAAAGAAAAGGAGCAATCACCAAAGATCTAGGAGAGATGGAGGGAATGCAAGTTATCAGACATAGATTTCAGAGTAATGATTATAAAGATGACCTAATTAAATGCCAACTTAATTAGAACCTCCAGGAACTTAGTGAGAATTAAAGACACTTATTGAAAGCTACATGAAAGAAATATAGATATTATGAATAAGAACCAGTCATAAATGAAAATACTATATCTGACATCAAGAATATGCTGGAAGAAATTATAAGCAAGTTTGGTGAAGTGGAGGATCAAAGAAGTCAATAAGAAGATAAGGTAAGAAAAAAAAAACAATCAGAGCAGAAAAAAAAACAAAAAATGCTTAAAATGCATGAGGACAGTTTAAGGGAACTCTAGAACAACATGAAATGAAAGAACATTTACCTCTTAGGGGTGTAAGAGAGAGAAAAAAGTGATCAAGGTATAGAGAAACTGTTGGAAGAAACAGTGGCAAAAACTGTTTTAAGCTCATGAAAGAAAAAGCTACAATATATCAGGAAGCCAGAGGGCACCAATCAAGAGAAACCCAACGAGATCCATGTCAAGACACACCATAATTAAAATGGCAAATGTTAAGAACAAAGAGAGAATCTTAATGGCCACAAGAGATATATGGTCAGTGAACTACAAGGGAGCTCCCATAAGGCTCTCAGATGATTTCTCAACAGAAACACTACATGCCAGAAGGGTAGGAAATGACGCATTCAAAGTAATACAAAACAAGGATCTGAAACCAAGACTATTCTATCCAGCTAGGCTACCATTCAAAATAGATGGGGAATTAAAAGTTTCCCAGACAAAAAACAGGTTAATGGAGATTATTACCACCAACCCAGCATTGTAAGAAATATTAAAGGGATTTCTATAATAAGAATAAGAAATGTAAAGAGAAAGAAAGAGAAATATAGAAAAAATAAAATAGACAATGAATAAATATCTAGCAAAAATAACCTCAAATGTAAAAGGATTAAATGTTCCAATAAAATACATAGGGTAGTTGAATCAATAATAAAGTATGACCCCCATATATGCAGTCTACAAGAGACCCACCTCAGAACAAAAAACTGACACAGGATGAGAGGGAAGGTATGAAAAAAAATGTTTTCCATGCACTGGAAACATAAAAATAGCAGGGTTAACAAAACTTATATATGACAAAATAGACTTCAATACAAAGGCCATAATAAGAGACAAAAAAAAAGCCATTATATAATACTAAAGAGATCAATCCAACAAGAAGATATAAACATGGTAAACACTTATGCACCCATTATATGAGACGTAAATGTATAAAAAAAGCTCTTAGAAGACATTAAGGTAGAGATCAATAGCAATACAGACCTAGTGGGGGACTTTACCACCCCACAGACACCACTGGATAAATTTCCACACAAAAACTCAACAAAGAAACACACATCTTAATTGACACTGCATCAGATGGATTTAATAGGCAGTTACAGAACATTCCACTCCAAAGCTGCAGAATATACATTTTTCTTAAGTGAGCAGAGGACATTTACAAAAATAGACCATGTGTTAGGACACAAAATAAGTCTCTTCAAATTCAAGAGTATTGAAATCCTTTCAAGCGTCTTCTCAGGCAACAATGGCATGAAACTAGAAATCAACCAGAATAAAAACAATCAAATACATGGAAGCTAAATAGTATGTTACTAAACAATGAATGGGTTACCAATGTAATAAAAAAGAAATCAAAACTTTTCTGGAAACAAATGTAAATGAACACAAAACAACCCAAAATCTATGGGACACGGCAAAAGCAGTTCCAAAAGGGAAATTCATAACATAACAGGACTATATCAAAAGACAAGAATAAGCTCTAATAAACTAAGACTACAATGAAGGAAATAGAAAGAGAACAAGAAAAGCCCAGAGTAAGTAGAAGGAAGGAAATAATAAAGATCAGAGTGGAAATAAATGACATAAAGACTAAAAAAATAATAAATAAAATACAAAAGCTCAAAGAAGCCAAGAGCTGGTTCCTTGAAAAGATGAACAAGATTGATGAACCATTAGCTATACTAATCAAGAAACAAAAAGAGGACCCAAATAATAAGATAAGGACAGAAAGAGGTGAAGAAACAACTGACACCACAGAAATACAAGGGATCAAAAGAAAATACAATGAACAACTATATGTCAAACTAGACAACATGGATAAAATGGACAAATCCCTAGGAAAAGACAATCTTCCCAAACTGAAACAGAAATAATCAGAAAACCTAAATAGGCAAATAACAACTGATGAAATTGAAACAGTAATCAAAACACTTACAGCATACAAAACCCCTGGTCTGGATGGCTTCGCAGAGAGGTTTAAAAAACATTCAAAGAACTAACACCTATATTCCTCAAATTGCTCCAAAATATCCAAGAGGAATGACCACTTCCAAGCTCTTTTTATAAGGCCAGCATTATGCTAATTCCAAAAGCAGATAAGGACACTACAAAGAAAGAGAACTAGGCCTTAGCAGATTTGGCTCAGTGGACAGAGCTTCAGCCTGAGGACTGAAGGGTCGCTGGTTCAGTTATGGTCAAGGATAAGTACCTTGGTTGCAGCTCCTCCCTAGCCCCAGGCCCTGTTCTTGGGCAATCATTTGATGTGTTTCTCTCACATGGATATTTCTGTCTTTCTCTCTCTATTTCACTCTCTCTGAAAAGCTATGAAAAAATATACTCAGGTGAAGATTTTAAAATAAATAAAGAAAAAGAATTATAGGCCAATATCCTGATGAGCATAGACACTAAAATCCTCAATAAAATATTAGCCAATCAGATCTTTATATATTATAAAGATCATGTATGTTGACCAAGTGAAACTTGTTCCAGGGATACAGGTCCATACAATATCCACAAATCAATAAACCTGATACATCATGTAAACAAGTTAAAAGAAAAGGACAGCATTATCATACCAATAAATGCAGAAAAAATGATTCGGCAAAATCCAAAACCCTTTACAGATTAAAAAAAATTCTTAGCAAAATGAGAATAGAGAGATCATACCGCAACATGATAAAGGCTACATATGACATACCTACAGCCAACAGCTTGCTCAATGAAGAAAAACTAAAAGCATTCCCCCTAGGAACAAGAACAAGACAGAGATGTACACTTTCACCACTATTATTCAACATAGTACTGGAAGTCCTAGCCACAGAGATTAGATTTTAAAAAAACATATAAAATACATGAAAATTGTAAAGAATGAAGAAAAACTGTCTTTATTGCAGAAGACATGCTATTGTACTCAGAGAACCCTAAGGACTCCATCAAAACCTACTAAATTTAAAATAGGAATTTGGCAATGTAGCAAAATAAAAATGTAACACCCAGAAATTAATGACATTTTAATATATCAATTATGATCTCACAGAAGAGAAACTAAAAAAAAAAAAAAAAATGTCATTTACTGTTGAAAAAAAATAATAAGATAACCAAGGAAGTAAAAGACCAGTACTCAGAAAACTATAGGACATTGAAAAAAGAGATAGAGGAAAGCATAAACAAATGGAAGAATATACTGAGTTCATAGATTGGAAGAATCAACATCATTAAAATGTCCATACTACCCTAAGCAATCTACAGATTCAATGTAATCCCCATTAAAATAACAATGGCATATTTCACAGACCTAGAAAAAACTCGCCAAAAAATCATCCTAACTAATAAAAGCGTAATATTAAAATTAACCGTTTTTTTTTTCAGAACACCTAAGCCACGCCCACCAGCCAATCAGAGTGACTGAATGCAAATTAGCCTAGCCAAGATGGCGGAGGCTGCAGCCCCAGTGTGTGGGGCTTCTCCAGGGCTGCGGCCTTGGGGCCGAGGCTCACTCCTGGGAGGCCATCAGGTGGCCAGGGGCACATGCAGGGAGGCCTGAAACCTCCCTGTTTGTACTATGGCCACCCAATTGCTTCCCAGGTGGATGGCTTGGAGTGTCAGTGGGAGCTGTGGCCAGGCTGAAAACGGCCCTCAGACCCTCACCCAGGCTTGCCACACCCCCTGGGGTGAGGGGTCTCCAGTGGGGAGCTTGGCCAGCCTGCAAACAGACATTGGCCCCTCACCCAGGCTGGCCAAGCACACCAGCAGGTGGACATCCCCAGAGGGGTCTCAGACTGTGAGAGAGCACAGGCCAGGCTGAGGGACACCCCACTCCCCCAGTGCACAAATTTTTGTGCGCTTGGCCCCTAGTATGGAATAAAAAAGATCCTGAAAAGCCACAGCAATCCTGAGAAAGAAGAATAAAGTTGGAGGGACCACAATACCAAATATCAGGTTATACTACAAAACCACTGTTCTCAAAACTGCCTGGTATTGGCACAAGTATAGACATATAGACCAATGGAACAAAACAGAGAACTGAGAAATTGACCCAAGCCATTATGCTCAATTAATATTTGACAAAGGATGCAATAGCATACAGTCTTTTCAATAAATGGTGCTGGGTAAAATGGTCAAATACATGCAAAGAAAGAAAAGAAAGAAAGGAAAGAAGGAAAGAAAGAAAGAGAGAGAGAGGGAGAGAGAGAGAGAGAGAGAGAGAGAGAGAGAGAGAGAGAGAGAGAGAGAGAGAAAGAAAGAAAGAAAGAAAGAAAGAAAGAAAGAAAGAAAGAAAGAAAGAAAGAAAGAAACTAGAACATCAACTTACACCATACACAAAAATAAACTCAAAATGGAAAAAGGACTGAAATGTAAGACAGGAAACCATAAAAATCTTAGAAGAATCCATATGCAGCTAAATGGCACACAGATGTTGTAGAAATATATTTACCAATGCAGCTCCTAGGGCAATGGAAACTAAAGAGAAAATAAACAAATGGGACTACATCAAAATAAAAAGCTTCTGCATAGCAAAAGAAACCATCAACAAAACATTCCACTGCATGGGAGAACATATTTCCAAAGTTATCTCAGATAAGGCTTTAGACTCCAAAATTTACAGGGAACTCATACAACCTAACAAAAGAAACATAATCAATCCAATCGAAAATAGGCAAAGGACCTAGACAGACACTTTTCAAAAGTCGACATAAAGAAAGCCAAGAGACAGACGAAAACATCCTCAAAGTCACTAATCATCCTAGAGATGCAAATCTAAACGGCAGAAAGGTACCAACTCACAACTCTCAGAATCATCAATAAATCAACAAAAGACAAGTGTTGGCGAGGATGTCAAGAAAAAGGAAGCCCGTGTGCTGCTGGTGGGAATGCAGACTGGTGCAGCCACCATGGAGAACAGTATGGAGTTTCCTCAAAGGACTAAAAATGGAACTTCCATTTGACCCAGTAATCCCATTTCTAGCAATATATCCCAAGAAATCAGAAACAATAATTAGAAATGGCATATGAACTCCTCTGTTCCTAACAGCACAATTTACAATAGCTAAGATTTAGAAACATCCTAAGTGCCCTTCAGCTGATGAGTGGATTAGGAAACTGTGGTTGATCTCACAATGGAACACTATGCTTCTGTGACAAACAAGAAACTTCTACCATTTGCAACAGCATGGATGGAACTGGAGAGCATTATGCTAAGTGAAATAAGCCAGTCAGACAAAGATAAATATCACATGATATCACTCATTTGTGGAATATAATGAACACAATAAATTGATGAACAAAAATAGATCCAGAGACAGAGAAGCATCTAACAGAAAGTCAAACCTCAGAAGGACAGCAGGGGCGTAGTGGGAAGCAGGGACGGACCGTGCTAAGAGATCAACCAAAGGACTTGTATGCATTCATATAAGCATAACCAATCAACAGGGACACTAGGGAGGTGGGGGCTTGTCCTGGGAGGGGGGATGGGAGTGACCAGGAGGGATTGATGGTGCAAAATAAGACATATGTAATACTTTAAACAATGAAATAAACAAACAAATAAATAAACAAAAAAGGCTGTACTACCCAAATCAATCTATTTATTCCATTCAATCCCCATTAAAATACCAATGTCATATGTCACAGATCTGAAACAAATACTCCAAAAACGTATATGGATCCAAAAAGTACTGCAAATAACTGCAGCCATCCTGAGAGAGAGAAGCAAAGTTAAGTGGATTGTGATACCAAATATCATGCTATACCACAAAGATATAATACAAAATAGCCTGGTACTGGCACAGAATGGCCATATAGATCAATGGAACAGAGCAGACAACCAAGAAGTTCACACAAGCCATTACACTTAATTTATATTTGGCAAAGGAGGCAAGAGCATGCAGTGGAGTAAAGAGAATCTCTTCAATAAATGGTGTTGGAAAAATTGGACAAGTACATGCAACTTACACCATAAACAAGAATAAACTCAAAATTGATAAAAGACTTAAATGAAATACATGAAACCATAAAAATCATGGAAGAAACCACAGGCACCAATATCTCAGATATCTCTCTTGGCAATAAATTTGCAAATGCATCTCCAAGGCAAGAGAAACAGAGGAAAAAATAAATGTGACTACATTAAAATGAACAGCTACCACACAGCAATAGAAACCACAACAACATGAAAAAGGGGCCCACTGCATGGGAGAACACATTTGCCAAGGATATATCTGATAAGGGGTTAATTTCAAAAATATAAAGGAACTCACACAACTTGACAACAGGAAGACAAACATTCTAAATAAAAATGGGCAAAGGAGGAGAAACCAAGATGGTAGCAGCGGTAAACACATGAAATTGCTGCCTCACACAGCCACTTCAAAACTACAATGAAAAGAAAAAAACAGAATCACAGGAAGGCTGAATGAGTGGAAATTGTACAAATAGAAGGAAAGAGAAAAGCACACTGAGACTCAGGGGAGGTACAGAGGTAAAGTGCAGAGGCACAGAGGCATGCACATGGAAAGGGCTGGCAGTTGAGGACGCGATTGTCTTTCTCAATCAGGAGGGAGACACAAACGCCCAAAGGCTCTGAACTTCAGTTCTGGGTGAGTCTCTGGGGATACAGACTTGTTCAAGGAGAAACTAGATTATCTGGCATCGGGAGGAACTCCAGAGCAGCTTTCTCTCTTCTGTGCTTGCAGCAATTACCTCAGGACACTGAGACCCTGGGCTTCTTAGGGCTAGGCTGAGGATTAGCCATAGCTGTTTGCTCCACCCTGTTGATTCCCAAAGAATCTGCCCCACCCAAGCTGTGCCCAGAGGCCTGGCCCTTTATAATCTAAAATTATCTAACAAACTGAAGCTGGGTCAGAGAGACCCAGAACATCCAAAAGAAGGCCCAAGGCCCCACAGCGGCTTGCATTGTTTCCCAGGTGGGCCTCATCTGGGCATTTCCAAACCCCAAACAAAGTAGAGGAATCTCCAGATCTCTCCATAGCTTTTGGTGGGTAGCCTCAGGCAGAGGCTAAATTGGCACTGCCTTAGAGATCTAAGAGCCAGTGTACCCAGTGGTCAGAGTGGAACCATTCAGATTAAAACTCCTCAAATCCATAAGGAACACACTCAGGGGGCAGACTCAGTGAGCACCAAAGCCCCACTGAAGCAAGTCTTGTCCCATAAGGGTGTCTTCAGCACAGAAGTTCTCCCACCATAGGCACAGATGATTCTCACAGCCAAGTGGCTTGGAGGTCAATTCCTCCCAGTAATACCAACAATAATCAAGGCTTAGCTATAAGCAGACTGTGCACAAAGCCTACAAAGAGGTGACCAAGAGTGTCCACCTCAGGTAATTGGGGAAGCTGAGTCACTGGGCCCTATAGGAAAGCCACTCTATCAATGCAGGGAAGCAGCCAAAATGCAGAGACAAAAACAAATCACAAATGACAGAAGTGGAGGAATGCAAAAGACTGGATATAGAGTTCAAAACCATGGTTACAAAGTTTTTCAAGAATTTTCTAGAAACTGCAGATAAATTTAGTGAGACCCTCAAGGATATGAAAAAGGACCATCTTGAAATTAAGCATACAATGACTGATATAAAGAAAAATATACAGAGATCCAACAGCAGACTAGAGGATTACAAGAATCAAGTCAAAGATTTGAAATACAAAGAAGTAAAAAACACCCAACTAGAAAAGCAAATGGAAAAAAGAATACAAAAATACAAAGAGTGTGCAAGGAGCCTCTGGGAAAACTTAAAGTGTACCAAAATCTGAATTACAGAGGTGCCAGAAGAAGAGAGAGAGAAAGATATTAAAAACCTATTTGCAGAAATAATGACAGAAAACTTCCCCTACCTGGTAAAAGAAATAGACTTACAAGTCCAGGAAGCACAAAGAACCCCAAACAAAAGAAATTTGAAGAGGACCACACCAAGACACATCATAATTAAAATGCCAAGGGCAAAAGAAAAAGAGAGAATCTTAAAAGCAGAAAGAGAAAACAGTTAGTTACCTACAAGGGAGCACCCATAAGACTGTCATCTGATTTCTCAACAGAAACTATGCAGGTCTGAAGGGAGTGGTAAGAAATATTCAAAGTGATGTATAGCAAGAACCTACAACCAAGATAACTTTACCAAGAAAACCCATCATTCAGAATTGAAGGTCAGATAAAGAGCTTCACAGACAAGAAAAAGCTAAAGGAGTTCATCCCCAGAAAACCAGTATTATATGAAATGCTGAAAGGTAATCTTTAAGTAGAGGAAGAAGAAGAAAAAAGTAAAGATAAATATTATGAACAACAAATACATATCTATCAACAAGTGGACCTAAAAATCAAGTGAATAAAAAAATCTGATGAACAGAATAAACTGGTGAATAGAATAGAATCAGGGGCATAGAAAAGGAGTAGACTGAAAATTCTCAAGGGAAGGGGTGTAGGCGGTGCAAGAAGAGACTGCACAAAAATTTGACACCTATGGATGAGAACAGTGGGTGGGGTAAGGGGGAGTTAGGGCAGAAGGTCGGGCGGGAACCGGGAGGAGGAGAGCTATGGGGGGAAAAAAGAGGAACTATAATAATCTGAATAATAAAGTTTTTTTTTTAAAAAGTTTGTGTAGGGAAGTCCCTTTTGTGGGTATATTGTGAGGCTGAGTGTAGTTGTTTAAAGTGCTGGACTGAAGAGTTTAATCTTAATTATTTTGACCTGTTTTCATTGAACCTAAAAACATAAGCATATCTTATGTCATTATACAGTCTTCATAACCACCTGTGTTTTAATAAAATACAAATTAAAAATAATAAAGTAAACGGGCAAAGGATATAAATAGACACTTCCCCAAAGTGGACATATAGATGGCAAAGGAACATAGGAAAAAATGCTCAGTCACTAATCATTAGATAGATGCAAATTAAAACAACTAGAGACTTGTTGCATTGAATTCATGCACGGGGGAAAGGTGGTGTCCCTCAGCCAAGCCTGTACCCTCTCCCATCTGGGACCCCTTGGGGGATGTCCGACTGTTGGTCAGACACAGAGATTGGTCCTGACCTGGCAGTTGGACATCCATCTCACAATCTGGGACTCTGTCTTCTAACCACTTGCCTGCCAGCCTGCCTGCCTGATTGCCCATAACCGCTTCTGCCTGCCAGCCTGATTGCCCTATAACTGCTCCCCTGCCAGTCTGATTGATGCTTAACTGCTCACCTGCAGCCCTGAGAGCTACCAATTGCCCTCCCCTGTTGGCCCAAATGCCCAAACTGCCTTTCTCTACCGAAGTAGTCACTGCTAACTTCCCTCCCCTGCAGGCCTGGTCATGCACAACTGCCTTCTCCTGTAGGCTTTGTTGTTCCCAACTACCCTCCCCTAGTGACTGATTCACCACAAACTGCCTTCCACTGCTGGCCTAATCGCCCTCAATTGCCCTCTTCTGCCAGTTACCTTGTGGCAGCCTTCTTGTAGCTGCCATCTTCTGCTGGCCATCTTATAGTGGCCATCTTTTATGACATGAGGTGACCATCTTGTGGCAGCCATATTCTGATGATGTCACATAAGGGCATCATGCCACCTAGGCTTTTATTTCATCGTATGCTCAATTCTTGTGGTGGCCATCTTGTGATGATGTGGGGGAGACCATCTTCTCAGATTAGAAATTGTGTCTATACTTTCAAGAATTTATTTTTCATACAAAAAGGAGACAAACCAATTTTGGTTTTTTTTGTTAACACTTTGTTATTTATGAGTGGAAGAGTAGCCAGAAATCTTTCACCATACAATTATTGTTCTGCACTTGGAATGTGTCTCTTAAAATTGTTGCATCTTATTGTCTCCAAGGACACTATTCCCATTGCTCCCCCTAGGTTTTTGCCAAAATTCATTGCATATTAAAATCATTAGTCATGTTTGAACTTCGTCTCCAAGGACCCTTTACGTATCCACATAGAGGGCCCCTATACATCCATAAGAGTCTGAGATAATAAAAACATCTTAATCTTCCTTCACTGTACAAAAATCTTTTCCCAGAGAAATCAGAAATCATCTCTTTCAAATTCTTCTTTAAAAATTAACTTATATTTCTCAGGCATTTAAAATACATGACTTGTTATTTTGACTTTCAGATATAAGAAATTATTTCTTAAGTTTAAAATGAAATAGAATCTTTAGTGAGAGTCTATTGGCAATTTCCACTAGAAAACAATTATCCATGAATGTGTATGTCTTCATGAGAGGAGCATTTGGTCACGTTAACTGACCCTACTTATACTTTCAGCTTCACCTTCAGGACTACCAGGATTCACAGTCAACTGAAGCCAGGATTACCTTCCATAGAGTAAGTATGTTCTTTTGGGGAATTTCCGTTTCTTTCTTCATTCAAAGTTCTAGATCCTTAGTCCTGGAAAATATGACTAATCTGTTTAAAAATCAGTGATGGCAATATAGGGTATCTCTAAAAAATAAAATAGTTATTTCTAATATTAGTTTGTATTATAAAAAAGAAATGTGAAGGGATTATATTCATTTGAAATATTTATTACATGTCTCACTAAAGAGGGGTCAGTACCTGCTCACTATTTATCCTTAGTATCTGTAGCACTACCTGTCCTATCATAGATCCTCAATAAATCTCTTCTGAATGAATGCATGAGTATTCATAGCAACATTATATACATTATTATCAGAAATATTATTAGAAATCAATGATTTCATTATAATTGCAAATATTCCTTTAAATATACTAAACAGAATATTCACCTGAAAGAAAGTGGTTTATCAGAACATTCGCTTAAATTTTGGTATCACAGAATAGCAAAATTGAATTTGGTCACAAAGGGCCCTTTTCTTATCCACACAGAGGGCCCCTGTACATCCATAAGAGCCTGAGATAATAAAATCCATATTAATCTTTTTTCCCTGTGTAACAATCCTTCTCAGAAAATTCAGAAATCATCTTTCAAAATCTTCTAAAAACAACCTTATGTTTAAGTGGTTTGGTGTCACTTAAATTTTGGTTTTGGTGATTGGAAAAGAGGTGAGTTGAGGAATGTGGAACAATGCTCTGAGTTAACATGTCACAGTGAAGTACAGAGAGCTTAAGAATTTTCTCAGTTTGGTTCACAAGGTCAATTCCTCTCTGACCCTATCTAAGAAGGCACCTGATTAGCAGCTAATTATTCCTCCCCCTCAGCCTAGAGTAGTGCTCCTGTCTGCAGAGATGCCTGTAAACCATAGGTAAGTCTCTGTCTCCAATGCTCTAATGCTGTTATCTGTTACTGCCTTGATTGACACAGCTTGCCTCAATCCACCAGACCTTAGGAAAACACACAGGTATCTTTCTTATGGGGAAGAGATTTCTAGAAATAAGTGAAGCCTCTAATATACCAAACTAATTAAATTTCTCATGGAAAATTCTTTGCTGTTTGAAATGTAAAGAAAACCAAAAACATAGACTCTTTGCAGCTATTTACAAAAGGAAACAGCTGCCCATGTAATTAAGTGTTAATGGGGGTTGAGAAAGAAATGTGAAGTTCCCATCACCTCATGTTCACAATAGTAGTCTCTAGAATCTGCCCTTAGTATTTCTTCACAGGACATTGAACAGGTTATAAGAGGCACCAAAATTCACAAGTTTCACAAAGAATGCAGAAACTGTCCTAGTTATTGTGGCTCAGCGGTTAGAGAGAAAGGTCTGAGGTTTGATTCCTGGTGAAGGTGGTATCTGGGTTGCAGGATTATCCCAGGCCTGAGACAGGGCACATGCCAGAGTCACCCAATGCATGAGTCCCTCTCACTCACTTCTCACCCCTCCCTCACTTCCACTCTCTCTACAAATCAATGGAAAAAATATTCTATGGTGAGGATGACCAACAAACAAAAGGATGCAGAGAAAGCAATAGTGTAGTGGTCACTGATTAGTGCCCTCACACATTAGCATAAGTATTACAGCAGGTTATGGAGGGGAGGGAGGAGGAGGAAGTGAAAGGAGAGAAAGCTCTGACTTCCTATCTGCCAGGCACTTGGGTGAATTATAGCAATCAACAATCACAATGATTCCATAAACTAAATATTATGGAGGAAACTGAAGCCAAAGAGGAAAAGGTAGATGGGAACTCCACAGTCTTATTCCAGACACGAAAATACCTCTAAAGACATTTTACAGAAAATATGGCAAATATGATAGTCATTCTTTCTTTATTTCCACAAATTTTTAAGGAACTCTTGCTATGCCCCTGGAGATAAGCTTGCTGCAAGGGACAAAACAATGTCAAAATAAAATTTGCTTATACAGTTTCACAATTTAGTCATCAGAGAATAATAACTAATAACCATAGGCTATCATGGGAATAGTAAGAAGAAAAGATACACCTATCTTAAATAGTTATAGATAGATTCTTGGTGGAATTAATGCCTAAACCAAAACTTTAAATAAGGATAGGACAGTTAGAGACTACAAGTGTAGAGATCTTTAAAGCACCAGCAGCATCTGAGAATCTCTACAGGTAACTGTAAGCATTGCCTTTAATAGAAACCACTAATAGATAATTTTAGGGAAGCAAATAGAATCAGGACAGATGACACCAGCAGCCCGACTCTATAGGACATACTCTTAATCACTATGATATACTGTCTCTTGCTGGTACCCAATGCAAGTACCCTAGTAGGAAAAAACAAGAAGTGAGGGAAATTTTATGGACTAATAGCAGAAATATTAGAAAGCTCTCCATATGCTAAGAAGCTTAAGTTTTATACTGAAGGCAGAAAAGGGTGACTGAAAAAATTAAAATTCATGATTCAGTTACAAAACTCCATTTTACTCTAAGAATAAAAATATGTTTTATTAACATAATATGAGTCTTCCCTTCCTACCAAACTCCACCACCTCACTCTAATGAATCATCTTCATGTATTTGCACTGCTTCCCTCAACCCAGGTTCAGCTTGGTTCTGGAACAATTATATCATATCAATGTGATAAGAAGTAAAGATGTCAGCCTCCATCCTCTGGTCTGGTCCTAAAACACCTATTCATGTGCCGTGAATAGCCTTAGATCTTTTGTTTCTCTTGCCCATATTACACTTAAGATCTAGTAGTTCCTTTATAAGTTATAAGACAACAATAGTATTTCTGTGGCAAACTGCAGTGCAGGAAAATTTGTCAAGTATCTGAGGTTTGTGTTTAGTTTCATGTCACAGTAGACAGGAGAACACGCTTTTCCTAATTCTATAGGAATCTTTAGAATGGGAAGACCATGTCACTTTCAAGGCTTTTTTTTTGCCTGTGTTCAAAGAGCAACTTAAGTGCTGCAACCCCTTACACCTACAAAAGGAAAAGGAATTGCAGAAATCTATCTCATTTTTCTATCTTTCAGCTTTTATCCCTCCATATTAGTGGAAGATGGTAAAGATCCCTTGTGAACTCTGCATCCATTTGCAGCTAGGAATCAAGGTCTAGAGAAGGGCTGATGCACAAATGAATACACTAGACAGGAAATATAAATTTAGAAGGCATCTGGGAGCCAGGCAGAGACCTTTCTCTAGTGGAGAGGCTCTCTGAAACCTGGAGCACTTCAGCTTTTATTATTTGAATACATATTTGCACTTTAGGAATGCAAATAGGCATAGAAATGGTCAGGTTTGGTAAAGAATTAAATGATTACCAAGTTACAGAATTTCCTTCAGCCATTTGCCCAAAAGCAGGGCAATATATTATGCTGATTTTCAACCCAACTGAATATCAAAGTCCATTATCCTTCCAGGGGACTTGCGGCATAATTATGATAGCTAATATAGGTCTTTGCCTCCTTGCATAATTATGCTAACTACTGCAGGTCTTTGTCTTCAACAGTCACCAAACATAGAGATCTTATTTAGAACCACTAAATCCTCTAACTTATTCCTCAACTCTCTTATCCCCTGATAAAGAAATCTTATAAATACTCTAAGGATGAATAATTTTGTTCTTACTCATTACTCTGAATAAAATATTTATTACCTGGAATATTTCATTAACCTAAATGCTTGATGCATTTGAAACTCAAACCCATTAATGCATTCCTTTTTTCTTTTCCTCAACTCTTACCTAAAGCCAAAATTAATTAACTTCCATTTAACTGAGAGGTAGATCAAAAGTTTCAAATAAATTCATGGGGAAAATATCGGTACAAAATATTATCCACAACACATGGGGGATGTTAATCATATCTGGGCTTTAGAAAAATGATTCTGATTGCATTGATTTCAAAATATGAATGAGAAAAGCAAAGACATGTGTTAATCACATGTTAACATGTTTCAGCAATATTTCAGCTATGAGATAAAGACACTGAGAGTAAAAGTGGTGTCGTGAGTGATACAATAAAAAGAACAAATTAAAAAAAGATAAAAGAAATGGCAAGACATACCAACAATTGAAAATGGAAATTAGAAAAAGAACAATAAATAATGTTTTTAAATGAGACTTACTGTTGACAGGGAAGGAAACTGAGTCATGCGTGCCACAGTGACAATCTTGAAACATGCACATCTAGAGGACTCTCAATAGGTAATCATAAAACCACAAAAGAACGGCCATATTGAATAGTAATGAATGGTCGCCTAATTCCAGGTACAGTTGTAGATATTTTATCTATATTACCTAAATTTTTCATTGTAACCTTAAGATATACATATTATTTCCTCTGAAGTTTGTACATATACAAACACAAATAAAACACACAAGATAAGATATTAATCAAATTGCTCAAGGACTCTCAGATAGGAAAAAAAGGAAAAGGGTAAGATCAAATCGAGTCTGATCCAGATGTCTAAGAATAAGCTGAAGTCAGAATACTGTCCTGCAGATGTAAATGTAGGGATCATCAGCCTCCTTGAAATCACCTTATTATTAGAACTTCCTAGAGAGAGGGCAGACTAAAAGAGATATTGCCTAGAAAAAATATTTCAGGTGCACCAACAAATTACCAAATGAAAAGGAGCTATGAAGGGGAATGGGAAAAAAATAGACACAATGATAAAAAGACATTCAGGATAATGTGTGAGTGCAGAAATTAAGCTGTAAAGACTTTAATAAGTTCACAGTTTATATGCAGAAGAGAACTTGAGTTAAGTCAAGCCTGAAGTTTATATAATTATTGAAACAAGAGGGAGGCTGGTGGTGATATTGGCTAGAGTAGGTTAAATGGACCACATGAGTTGATGTGTAAGTGGTTAATAAGGCAAAGAAGACAATTATCAAGGAGGTGAAATTCAAGAGAGAATGTTGCAGTATGTTTGAGAAATTGTTAAACCTTGTTAAACCTAATATTGCTAAATTATATTTATAATGGCTGGTAGTGTGTATTTCAAGCTGAAATAGGTTGACCCAAAACATTAAAAAATTAAGATAGTACTCTTCAGCTCTACAAATATACTTCAAATATTCTCTTATTTTGTGTCACAAATTTTGAAGTAAATATATAAAAGGAGAAATGAAAATATGTCATTGTCAAATGTGTTTAGAAAGAAATAATGGAAAAACATAAATAAGAAAAATTCAATATCAAAGCTCTGGTCTTAACTACAATTTTATGATGGTTAAGGGGCTTTCAAAATCTAGAGAAAAATGAACCCATAGATGTACCACAGTTTATTAATTCTCTTATCTGCTGTTGGTCATTTAGGCTGTTTCCAAATCTTAGCTTTTGTAAATTGTGCTGCTATAAACATAGAGATGCATGTATTCTTTCTTACTGATTCTTCTGATTTCTTGGGACATCTTCCTAGAAGTGGGATTACGGGATCAAATGGGAGTTCCATATTTAATTTTTTGAGAAAACAAAGCATATAGTTAAAGTACATTAGGGTTTTCACTGTCAAAGGAATTTAAAAGGAAATTAATTAACCAGAGTATATAATTGCAGATTTCTGCTTGTAAGCTGAGAGGAAATTTCTTTGTAGCACTAGGATATCCTAAAAAGCACAAAGATATATAACACATTCTAAGATATTCTAACAGTAGAAATAAAGTAAGATATTCTAACAGTAAAAATAAAATATAGCCAAGGTTAATATTAATGGTATAATATACATATATTTGAAATAAATTTCCTGTAAGGAAAGCCTCAAAAAGATTGGACTGTAACACATTTAAATGAATCTTTAAGAGCATGCATCCAATAAAAATGTTTTAGACACACGTCAGAGAAATTCCACTGGATAAGTTGAAACAGAATAAACCATGTGATAAGCATTCATTGTCAGTTTAATTGCTAATACACATGTAAATTTTAATGCAAGAATTTTCTTAACAAACACCATTGTTAGTTTTTTTTAGGAATTTTTCTGATAGAAGAATTTCTGGAGTTAGTAAGTAGGGAAAAGTCAGAATAGTAAATCCAAAAGCAATTTTTAGGACTTGCTTTCATTGATGTTTATAATATAATATGTGAAACCGACACAAATTACAATTAAATTGTAATTGACCAGGACTCTGGAGTTCCTCAAATAAAGTATTATTATTCGAAGCAGAATGGAAAAAGGACAATAATTAAAGATGAAAAACCAAACTACAATAACAACCTTCATCTTGCTGGGACTAACTGATGACGCTCCACTGAAAGTATTGCTGTTTATCTTTCTATTTCTTTCCTACATGCTGAGTATATCTGGAAACCTAACCATCATCACCCTCACTCTGATTGATTCCCACCTAAAAACGCCTATGTATCTGTTCCTTCAAAATTTCTCCTTCTTAGAAATTTCTTTCACAACTGCCTGTGTTCCCAGATTCCTATACAGCATATTATCTGGGGACAAGTCCATTACCTACTACGCTTGTGCCAGTCAACTCTTGTTTACAGACCTCTTTGCAGTAACGGAATTTTTTCTTCTGGCTGCCATGTCCTATGATCGCTATGTGGCCATCTGCAAACCCCTGCATTACACCACCATCATGAACAGCAGAGTCTGCAAGAACATCATTTTCTCCTGTTGGTTAGCAGCACTGATGATCATTCTCCCACCAATCAGTCTGGGTTTGGGCCTGGAATTCTGCAATTCAAACGTCATTGATCATTTTCTCTGTGATGCATCTCCTCTCCTGAAGATTGCTTGCTCAGACACCTGGTTGATAGAACAGATGGTTATCATGTGTGCTGTATTGACATTCATCATGACCCTCATATGTGTGGTTCTTTCCTACATTTACATCATCAGGACTATCCTAAGGTTTCCCTCTGCCCAGCAAAGGAAAAAGGCCTTTTCCACGTGTTCTTCCCACATGATTGTGGTTTCTATTACTTATGGAAGCTGCATCTTCGTTTATGTCAAACCTTCAGCCAAGGACCAGGTAGCTGTAAATAAAGGGGTTTCACTCCTTATTACTTCCATTTCACCCATGTTGAACCCCTTTATTTACACACTGAGAAACAAGCAAGTGAAACAAGCTTTCCATGACTCTATAAAAAAGATTGCATTCCTCTTAAAGATTCAGAGGAAAAAGGAGTCAGGGAATCCAGTAAAAGGAAGGCAGAAAACCCAAATCTTCTAATATTATTTGTCTCTGCATGACTTATTCTCTAGTCATATCAACATTCTCACTTTGTCATTACACTTGCTTATAGTCAACCTTGACTATTTCAGTTTTTACCCCCCATTAAAATTAAATTCTAAGGTATTTATGCTTACTATCTGTCAGAAATTGCTATTTTGCCAAACATTTTGGTTGCTATCTCTGGAAACACTCTTGGCCATATTTTTCTGCTATATTTCTACCCTGTAAGATGTGACTATTTAGCCTCCTTCACTCCAGCTGTAGCTGGCTTTCTGCCTTTGCTCTGAACCGGAGCTGCCTTTCTGCCTTCTCATGCTGCCCAGATTCCCAGAGCAGCTGGGGCGATGCCAAATGCCTATGTCTAGCCCCAGGCTGCTTGGCACATGCATATGCAAATTAACGCACAATATTTGTTTAGTTAATTTTCATACTCAATCCTTATTGGTTGGTGTGTGTCACAAAGGTAAACTCAACTTTCATCTTTCTCTTTTATTAGTGTAGATACCCAATACATCTGAATTCTTACAATCTAAGATAAATTAAATACATCAGAAGATGTGTATAATGAGCTAAGGTAGTTTTCTCACACCCAACAATTGATATTTCACTATTAAATCTTGTTTTAATTTTGTTTTATTACTTGAAATATTACAAAGAATAGTGCATACGTATCTTTTTTCCCCCCTTCATCTTCCCCAGCTTCCCCTACCACCCAGTATTTCTTGTCCATTAGTTATGCTTATATGCATGCATAAAAGTCCATTGGGTGATCTCTTACCACCCCCTTCCCAATCCTCCCCAGCCTTCCTGCTGTAGTTTGGCAGTCTCTTTGATGCTGCTCTGCTCTGTATCTATATTTTTCATCAATTTATAATGTTCTTTATTATCCATAAAGGAGTTGTCATGTGGTATTTTTCTTTCATTGACTGGCTTATTTCACTTAGCATAATACTCTCGAGTTTCATTCATGCTGTTGCAAATGATAAGAATTCCTTCTTTTTTACAGCAGCATAGTATTCCATTGTGTAGATGTACCATGGTTTTCTAATCCATTCATCTGCTGATGGACACTTAGGCTGTTTCCAAATCTTAGCTATGGTGAATTGCACTGCTATGAACATAGGCATGCATATATCTTTTCTGATTGGTGCTTCTGGTTTCTTGGGATATATCCCTAGAAGTGGAATCACAGGGTCCAATGAGAGTTCCATTTTTAACTTTTTGAGGAAACTCCATACTGTCTTCAATAGTGGCTACACCAGTCTACATTGCCACCAGCAGTGCACAAGTGTTTTTTTTTTTTTCCGCATCCTCTCCAGCACTTCTCAGTTGTTTATTTGTGGATGATAGCCATTCTTATAGGTGTGAGTTGGTACCTCTTTATTGTTTTGATTTGCATCTCTCAGATGATTAGTGACTTTGAGCAAGTTTTCATATGTCTTTTGGCTTTCTGAATGTCTTCTTTTGAAAAGTGTCTATTTAGGTCTTTTGCCCATTTTTTGATTTGATTGTTTATCTTCCTTTAGTTAAGTTGTATGAGTTCCCTGTAAATGTTGGAGATTAAACCTTTATTAGTGATAACATTGGCAAATATGTTCTCCCATGCAGTGGGCTTTCTTGTTGTTTTGCTGATGGTTTCTTTTGCTGTGAAGAAGCTTTTTTATTTTGATGTAGTCCCATTTGTTTATTTTCTCTTTAGTTTCCAATGACCTAGGAGCTGTATCAGTGAAGAAATTGCTTTGGCATATGTTGGAGATTTTGTTGCCTTTGGATTCCTCTAGTATTTTTATGGTTTCCCATCTTACATTTCAGTCCTTTATCCATTTTGAGTTTATTTTTGTGTATGGTGTAAGTTGGTGGTCCAGTTTCATTTTTTTGCATGTATTTATCCAATTTTCCCAACACCATTTATTGAAGAGACTGACTTGACTCCATTGTATGTTCTTGACTCCTTTGTCAAATATTAATTGAGCGTATTGGCTCAGGTCGATTTCTGGCTTCTCTATTCTATCCCATTGATCTATATGTCTGTTCTTGTTCCAGTACCAGGCAGTTTTGGGAACTGTGGCTTTGTAGTACAGTTTGATATCTGGTATTGAGAACCAACCTACTTTGTTCTTCTTTCTCAGGATCGCTGCCATTTTTTGGGGTCTTTTTTTATTCCAGGTGAATTTTTGGAGAGTTCATTCCAGATCTATGAAATATGCCATTGGTATTTTAATGGGAAGTACATTGAATTTATAGATTTCTTTGGGTAGTATGGAAATTTTAATGATATTGATTCTACCAATCCATGAACATGGTTTGTTCTTCCATCTGTTTATATCTTCCTCTATCTCTTTTTTCAATATCCTGTAGTTTTCTGAGTAGAGGTCTTTTATATCTTTAGTTATGTTTATTCCTAGGTATCTTAATTTTTGTGGTGTGACGGTAAATGGGATTGCTTTTTTAGTCTCTCTTTCTGTAAGTTCATTATTGGTGTATAGAAATGCCATAGACTTCTTGGTGTTAATTTTGTATCCTGTCATATTGCCAAATTCATTTATTAAGTCTAATGATTTTTTGATGGAGTCTTTAGGGTTTTTTAAATACAATATCATGTCATCTGTGAATAAGGACAGTTTTACTTCTTCTTTTCCAGTTGGGATGCCTTTTATTTCTTCTTCTTCTCTAATCGCAATGGCTAATACTTCTAGTACTTTGTGGAACAGGAGTGGTAAAAGTGGACATTCCTGTCTTGTCTTGTTCTAAGGAGACATGGTTTTAGTTTTTGCCCATTGAGTATTGTGTTGGCTGTGGGTCTGTCATATAGGGCTTTTTTATGTTGAGGTATGATCCTTCTATTCCCACCTTGCTGAGAGTTATTGTCAAAAACGGTGGTTGGATTTTGTCAAAAGCTTTTTCTGCATCAATTTATATGTGTTTTTTTATCTCTCAATTTGTTTATGTGATGTATCATTTTTATTGATTTGTGGATATTTTACCATCCTTGCATCCCTGGGATAAATCCTACTTGGTCATAGTGTATGATCTTTTTGATGTACTGCTGGAACAAATTTGCTAGGATTTTGTTGAGGATTTGGCATATATGTTCATAAGAGATATTGGCCTGTAATTCTCTTTCTTTGTGGTGTCTTTATCTGGGTTTGGTATTAGGGTAATGCTGGCTTCATAGAATGAGCTTGGAAGTGTTCCTTCCTCTTGAATTTTCTGGAATAGTCTGAGGAGGATAGGTTTTAGTTCTTCCTTGAATGTTTGGTAAAACTCCCCTGTGAAGCTGTCTGGCCACGGGCTTTTGTTTTCTGGAAACTTTTTTATTACTGCTTCAATTTATTCCATAGTTATTGACCTATTCAGATTTTTAGATTTTTCCTGATTGAGTTTTGGAAGGTTGTATTTTTCTAGGATTATGTCCATTTCCTCCTGGTTGTCTAGTTTGTTGGAATAGATTTGTTCATAATATTCTTTAACAATCCTTTGTATTTCTGTGGGGTCTGTTTTTATTTCTCCTCTTTCATTTATCATTTTGTTTATTTGGGTCCTCTCTCTTTGCTTCTTGGTGAATTTAGCTATAGCTTCATCCATCTTGTTTGTCCTTTCAAAGAACCAGTTCTTGGTTTTGTTGATCTTTTGTATTGTGTTTTTAGTCTCTATGTCATTTATCTCTACTCTGATCTTTATTCTTTCCTTCCTTCTGCTTACATTGTTTTTTTTTGTTGTTGTTTTTTTGTTTTTTGTTTTTTGTTTTTTTTGCTGCTCTCTTTCTAAATCTTTGAGTTGTAGAGTTAGGCAATTTATTATCATTGTTTCTTATTTTTTTATAGTAGGCTTATAGAGCTATGAACTTCCCTCTCAAGACTGCTTTCGCTGTGTCCCATAGATTTTGGATTGCTATGTTTTCATTGTCATTTGTTGCCATGATGTTTTTTATTTATTCTTTGATCTCCCTGGTAACCCAGTCATTGTTTAATAGCATGCTATTTAGTCTCCATGTGTTTGCTTTTTTGGGCTTGTTTTTATTGTAGTTGATTTCCAGTTTTATGCCATTGTGATCTGAGAAGATGCTTGATATTATTTCTGTATTCTTGAATTTAAAGAGACTTAGCCTGTGACCCAATATATGGTCTATCTTTGAAAATGACCCCTGTGCACTTTAGAAGAATGTATATTCTGTGGCTTTGGGGTGAAGTGTTCTCAAGATGTCAATTAATTCCATCTGATCTAATGAGTCATTTAGGATTAATGTTTCTTTGCTGATTTTTTGTTTAGAGTATTTGTTCAGTGGTCATAGTGGGGTATTAAAGTCCTCTACTATGTTTATATTGCTTTTAATCTCTCCCTTGATATCCTCCAGAAGTTTTTTTTATTTATTTGGATGCTCCTATATTGGGTGCATATATGTTTACCAGAGATATTTCTTCTTGTTGGATTGCTCCCTTTAGTATTATGAAGTGGTGTTCCTTATCTCTTTTTATGTTCTTCACTTTGAGATCTAATTTGCTCTAAAGAACTCCTAGAAAGCATTAATAGTAGAATAAAAGAAGCAGAGGTCCGCATCAGTGAGCTAGAAGACAAGGTACAAAAAAATACCAAAGCAGATATAAGCATTGCTACCCCAGCTTTTTTTTTTTCATTTCCATTTGCCTGAAGAACCTTTTTCCATTCCTTCAACAACAGTTTGTGTGCATCTTTTTTTCTGAGTTGGATTTGCTATAGACAGCAAATATATGGGTCATGTTTTCTTATCCACTCAGTTACCCTATGTCTTTTGATTGGGGCATTTAATCCATTTACATTTAAAGGTATTACTGATAGGTACTTGTTTATCACCATTTTTATTCTTTATCCATGTGTTCTTTCTTTATTTCATATTTTTTTCTTTTTACAGCAAACCCTTTAATATTCTTGCATTACTGGTTTGGTGGTAACAAACTCCCTAAGTCCTTTTTTGTCTGTGAAGCTCCTGATTTCACCCTCAATCATGATTAATAGCCTTGCGGGGTACAGTATTCTTGGATTCAGACCCCTCCTTTGCATTACTTTGTATATTTCATTCCATTCCCTTCTTGCCTGATGTGTTTCTGTTGAGAAATCAGTCACTTGTCTAATGGCGGATCCTTTGTAAATAACTCTATCTCTCTCTGGTCGCTTTTAAGATTCTTACTTTGTCTTTGGCATTTGCCAATTTAATTATTTTGTGTCTTGGGGTTGGTCTTTTAGAGTTCATTTTTTTGGAACTTTGTGAGCTTCTTGGATTTGTGTGAGTTTTTTTCTTTCCTATATCAGGGAAGTTTTCTGTCAGTATTTCTTCAAACAAGCTTTCTATTTTTTGCTCAGTTTCCTCTCTTTCTGGCATCTCTAATATTTAGATGTTGTTTTCTTTCTTGTTGTCCCAAAGTTCTCTTAGGCTCTCCTCCTGCTTTTTTTTTTTTTTTTTTTCTCAAAGCTGCTCTGCTTTGGTATTTTTTCGTACCTTGTCTTCTAGCTCACTGATGCAGACCTCTGCTTCTTTTATTCTACTGTTAATGCTTTCTAGGAGTTCTTTAGAGCAATGATATCATTTTTCATTTCTTCTTGGTTCTTCTTAATTTCTTCTTGGTTCTTACACATACTGTTGAATTTGCCTTCCATTCTTCTCAACCACCTTATGGCCATTTCTCTGAATTCTTTCTCTGACAGGTTGCTTGCCTCCATTTTGCTTAAGTCCTTTTCTGGTGATGCCCGTTTTTCTTTCATATGTGGGCTGTTTCTTTGTCTCCCCATTCATTATCTCTCTTCTCTGCATGTCTGGTTATGTAGTTCTCCCTCTCCTTTCTGAGAAGAGGACCAGGGCTCATCCAAGTCCACGAATTCGTGCTGCTTGAGCTCTACTGTTCCGGGTATCATAGCTGGTCACTGGGTGTCATGGTTGCAGAGTCCCTAGATAAATAGGCTTCTGATAACTGTCACTCTCCCCTTTTAGATGGTCCAGTCTCTGCAGCAGAGCCGGCCACTCAGGGAGAGATTTCAGCAGCATTGGAGGTTTCCTGGTTAGGGGAACACCATTCAGTGGTCTCCAACAGTCCCTCAGCTGTAAACTGTCTCCCAGCTGAATCTTCTCTGCCAATTTGGGCTGGATGTTACTTGTTTCAGCTGCTCACCCTATCTGCTCTGGGACAAGGCACGGGACACATCTGTCTATACCACTGCCATTTTGACCTCTATCTATTTCACTATTAAATCTTTGGTGAAATCTTAATAAATAATCTGCTTTCATATTATTCTGAAAAAGTATGTGTCTCTAGAGGTAAGATACATAACTTCAAATAACTACCTTGCAGCCATTTAATAAAATGTTTTAAATATGCAAAAACATAGATTGTTTTAAAAAGTAATGGAACAATCAAAAATTTATAACTATAAATAGGAATTTTATGCTAAAGCTTTTGTGAACTATTAAAGTGATATTTAGTTCCCTGTGTTTATAAATCAAAAATAAAGAACTTTATGTTTTACTTTTATAAATTGCTCCTATATTTTAAATATAGCTTAGTAAATACACACATGGATATGAAAATGTATGAATGTACATAATCAAAATATCTAACTCTCTGCAGTTGTGATTTTAAATGTACTTCTTTTTATTATCAGATTTATTTTATAACTAAAATTAAGTATTTATAAAAATTAGTAAGTAAGGAAAATTGTTTCCTATTCATTTTCAAAGACCTATGGTGGTGTATTTTGCACATTCCCTGTTTCTGATGCTCATTTCTACTTCTGTCCCCAAGAACACAATCCCCACTGCTGCCTTTAGGAGCATTTCTTATCCCTAAAGTTATTTATACACTAGAGTTCCTAGCCACTTTTGTATCAGGGTCACAAAGAATCTGAGTGTTTGTTTGTTTGTTTATTGATTTAAATGTGCTCATGTGCCAAAGGCCTCATATCTTCAAGTTCACTAAAAACCAAAACAAGTTCCTACACATTCTAGCTTTTTTTTTTCATTTTTCTTTTCATTTTTTAATTAAATTTATTGGGGTGAAAGGGGTTAATAAGATTGTATAATCTTCACGTGTACTTTTCTATAAAACATGATCTGTATATTACATTGTGTGCCTACAACCCAAAGCCAAATGATCTTCTGTCATCATATATTGTGCTTTTACTGCCCCACCAACTCCATTCCCTGGTAAAAACCATACTGTTGTCTGTGTCTATGACTTTTAGTTTGTTTGTCTTTTTTGTTCACTTGTTGCTCTCAGTTTTTATCCCGCATATGAGTGAAATCTTATGGTACTTGAATCTGTCTGACTTATTTTGCTTAGCATGATATTCTCAAGGTTCATGTTTTCACAAGTAGAAGTATTTCATCTTTCCCTATGCCTGAGTAGTAATCCATTGTGCATATCTAACACACACACCATCTTTATCCAATCACCTATTGAGAGATGCTTTGCTTGTTGCCATGTCCTGGCCACCATAAATAATGCTGCAATGCACATAGGGGTGCATACATCTTTGCAATAAGTGCTTTCAAGTTTTGGGGGTAGATACCTAGAAAGGAAAATTCTGGATAATATAGAAACTCTATTCTTAATTTATTAAGATGATGCCATACTATTTTTTCTTAGAGGCTATTCCAGTTGACATTCCCACAAGCAGTGAACATAGGTTCCTTTTTCTCCACAACTTCTCCAACAAATGTTATTACTTTCTTTATTGATAATAACCATTATGGTTATTATGGCTATTATGTGAGGTATCTCATTGTAGTTTTGATTTGCATTTCCTTGATAGTTAGTGAAGTTGAGCATCTTTTCACACATGTTGTCCATTAATATGTCTTCTTAGGAGAAATGTCCATCAGGTCCTCTGCCCATTTTTTAATTGGATTGTTTGTTTGCTTATTTGTTTAGCATTTTACTTAAAGGGAGTACAAGAAAATATTGCTTTCATTTAAAATGAGATCAAAATCATGTTGATAAAAATCTCCAAAATATTTTGAAGATGGAACACTCAGAGAAATCCTGCCTTTGAGTGTGAGTAAGGGTTCAGAAAAAAATAAGTGATTGGCAGCGTAACTACTTATCTCCACTAACACATGTCTGGTCAGCCTTTGTCACTCTGAGGATTTGGGGGATTAAGTGACCATCTGAGATTATGATTGTCAGGGAGTAAGTATTTTATCTTTGTCATTTATCATCTACTTACAATAATCTTTGCTTTTGAAAACTAAGATGATGTGACTTTTTAAAAAAATTCCTTAGTAAATTAAAACAAGTAATTTTTTATTATTTTTCTTCTTTTTTTTAATCCTCACCTGAGGACTTTTGTTTTTCCTTTTTTCCACTACTTTTAAGAGAGAGTGGAAGGGCGAGAGGGAGAAAGGGGAGGAAGAGAGAGATACTTCAATGTTAGAGGGACCATCACTGGCTGCCTTCCACATGTACCCTGACTGGGGTCAGGGAATGAACCCTTAAACCAATCATGTGCATTTGACCAGGAATCAAACCAACCACCTTACAGTGCCCAGATGGACCCTCTAAATACTGAGCCATGCTGGCCAGGGCAAGGAAAGTAATTTTTCAGTAATGAGATATATATTAAAATTAATAGACAGCTAATTATGTATTTGTTAAATTAAAGATATCTCAATGTAACCAGAAACAGTGTTGTCAACATATTATTCATACCTACAAAAATTCTATACTAATAAAAGAGGAACATGCAAATTAACCATCACTTCGCCACTCAGCTACACTCACCAGCCAATCAGAGTGTTATGTAAATTAATCCTACAAAGACAGCAGTTAATTTGGATAAGAATACCCCAAGACAACTGAAGATGGTGGTGGCCACAAAGCTGGAGCAAGAAGGAGGCTTGGGCTGCTCCTGGCGATGGAGGAAGCCAAGCTTCATGCCGACTCTGGACTCCACTCATGGAGAGGCTGGGGGCCTGGGTTGCTGAGGCAACCCAGGTTTCAATCCCAACCTGGGCTCTGCTCAAGGAGTGGCTGGGCTGGACTCCAATCAAGGAGTAGCTAATAGCCTGGGTCGAAGTGACCCAGGCTTCCTGCCACACCTTGGCCTCTGCTGAAAAGCTGGGGGAGAAAGGAGGGGTTGGGAGCAGCTGGACCAAAGAAGCCGAGCCTCATTTCTGTGGCCAGACCAAAGGCCTGAGTCCCAGGTGCCAGAGGAAAACTGGTGCCAGCAGCCAGGGGAAGGAAGGCCTTTTGCACTAATCTTCGTGCAATGGGCCACTAGTCTAATCTAATAATAGAGAAACATGCAAATTGACAACAAGTCTACTATGCCCCAGTCCACACCCACCAAAAAATCAGAGTGACTATATGCAAATTAATCCAATCAAGATGGCAGCCGGCAGCCACAGAGCTGGAGCAAGCCTGAGGCTTGGTTGCCCTGGCAATGGTGGAAGCCAAGCTTCCCTCCTGCCCTGGCTGGCTGTGGCCTCCACTCAGGGCAACAAAGTTTCAATTACAGAAGATAAATAAATTCCAGATACCTGCTTCCAGCCAGCCTTGCTGGGTGCATTGGTCACTGGGGGTCATAGCCAGCCTGCAAATAGCCATCAACCCCTCACCCAAGATGGTCCCACCCTCATGAGGTGAGGGTCCCTACTGGGGGCTTGGCCAGCCGGCAAACAGCCATTAGACCCTCACCCAGACTGGTCAGACACCCCAGCAGGGACCCCCACCCTGAAGGGGCTGTGGCCAGCCTGAAAACACCCAACAGCCTCTCATTAGGCAGGCCACACCCTCATGGGGTGAGGGTCACCACTGGGGAGCTTGTACTGCTTGCAAACAGCCAACAGCCACTCAGCTAGACTGACCATGCACTCCAGCAGGGATCCCCACACTGAAGGGAGTGTGGCCAGTCTGAAAACAGCCTTCAGCCCCTCACCTAGAGTGGCCAAGCACCCCAGTGGGAACCCCAACCATGACCTGGGACACCCTTCAGGGCAAACCAGCAGTTTCACACTGTGCACCAGTTCTCTATCCTATATAATAAAAGGGTAATATGCAAATTGACCCTAACAGCAAAACAACTGGGAATGACAGGTCACTATGACACACAATGACCACCAGGGGGAAGAAGATCAATTCAGGAGCTGCTCCCTGGTGGTCAGTGCACTCCCACAGGAAGAACTCTGCTCAGCCACAAGACAGGCTGATATCTGCCAGTCCAGAGGTGGTGGTGGGAGCCTCTCTAGCCTCCTCAGCAGCACTAAGGATGTCTGACCACAGCATAGACCTGCTCCCTGCTGGCAAGTGGACATCCCCAGAGGGCTCCCGGGCTGCCAAAGGGATATCTGACTGCCAGCATAGGCCTGTTCCCCAGGATTAGGTGTAAGCCTGCAGGTGGACATCTCCCGAAGGGTTCCAGACTGTGAGAGGCCACAAGCTGGGCTGAGTGACCTCCACTAGTGCACAGCGTGGCTCTTTGGGGCCCTTACTTTAGTAGGATAAAAGAAACTAAGTGAAACTATTTATAGAAACTATTTTTGTGTACAGGGCCTCTAATATATATTAAAAGCCTTATATACTAAATGTCTAATCATTCCATCATTGAGTTGTCTGTTCAATCAATCAAAGTGTAATATGCTAATGATATGCTAAGGCCACTCAACTGCTCGCTATGACTTGAGCTGACCACCAGGAGGCATATACTCAACGCAGGAGCTGTCCCATGATTGTCAGTGTGTTCCCACATTGGGAGGGACTGCTGCTCAGCCAGAAGCCAGGCTCATACCGGGCAAGTGCAGTGGTGGTGATGGGACTCTCTCCTGCCTCCACAGCAGCACTAAGGATTTCCAAATGATAGCTTAAGGCCACTCCCAGTGTGGAGCAGGCCTAAGCCATCAGTCAGACATTCCCTGAGAGGGGGCAGGCCAGGCTGAGGAACAACCCTTCCTGAGTGCACGAATTTTGTGCACTGGGCATATAGTGTATATATAGTGGAGAGAGAAAGAGAGAGAGACATATATTATAGATGGGTGTGTACACAAACATAGACATACACTTTCCTCAATAAAATGACATATTTGTTAATGTTCCAATAGTTTCTTCCCCTACTCACTTGTAAATTTAACAGGAATCATCCTTGCAAGATAGACATCAAATTCTTACACTTTGCTATCAAGTAGTTTGTCAAAATTGTGCTCTCTACATCTAGAGCTCATACATATGTAGAATAAAAATAACTCAAACACAAAATAATTTTGCAACCAGGAACACTGTTCTGCAAACAGTGTGCCCATAGAGGAAAGGTAAGTTAGAAAGAGATGAACTGAGAAGAGGTTACCAGGCTTCAGATACATTTCATTTCTATAACTCCGTGTAACAACTACTGTGATTGGTTTCCCTGTGGTCTTTCAATACTGTCTCTCAGGAATGAACTTAGTTCCATTTCCTTAACATGGTGTTTTAAACAGTAGAGGTTGAACAGTGGAAGCTGAAACCGAGGGGTGCTCCTTGGGGCCCTTACTTTAATAGGATAAAAAAAAAACTATGTGAAACTATTTATAGAGCCTCCTCTGGATGCTTTTTCATGAGCAATTTAGGAAAACTTCAACCCTTGAGATACCAACTGCAGAGACAAAACATTTGAGTATTCAAGGGTGAGTGATTAGTTATATGTTAGCCTCAAATAGGAAACAGCTGGTAATGAGAATAGGCTTGAAAACCCTTGGCTTCTGCTTTAATATCTCAATGAGGTGTCTTGAGAAGATATGTGGCATCTTCAAAAAGAGAAAACTATAAAATAAGAAAGAGGAAGGAGCTATCTCTTTGGTCATTAGAAGGAGCTCTCAGCATCAATATAGTTGCTAAAGGTTTAGTGATAACTCATTCACCAAAGCAAAACTATATTAATAGTTGCCACGTGCAGTCAAGGACATGGAAAACTTTTGTTAAAGATATTTTATTTATTTATTTTTTATTTCCCTGTATTGGTTAAAGTATTACAAATAGTATTACATATGTTTCCTTTTTCTTCCTTTGACCTTCCCCCGGCCTCCCCTACTCCTCTAGTCTTGTGTCCATTGATTACGCTTACATGCATGCATATTAGTCCTTCTGTTGATTTCTTACCCCCCCCCCCCCCCGCCCCACACACACACACACAAACTTCCCTGGCCTTCCTGCTATAGGTTGACAGTATGTTCGACGCTGTTTTGCCTCTATATCTATTTTTGTTCATCAGTTTATAATGGTCTTTATTATCCATAAAGGAGTAATGTTATGTGGTATTTTTCTTTCATTGAATGGCTTATTTCACTTAGCATAATGCTCTCCAGTTCCATCCCTACTGATTCAAATGGTAAGACTTCCTTCTTTTTTTACAGCAGCATAGTGTTCCATTGTGTAGATGTACCACAGTTTTCTAATCTATTCTTCTGCTGATGGGCACTTAGGCTGTTTCCAAATCTTAGCTATGGTAAATTGTGCTGCTATGAACAAAGGGATGCATATATCTTTTCTGATTGGTGTTTCTGGTTTCTTGGAATATATTCCTAGAAGTGGGATCACTGGGTCAAATGGAAGTTCCATTTTTAACTTTTTGAGGAAACTCCATACCGACTTCCATATTGGTTGCACCATAAATATATTTTAAAAGGGAGTATCAATTGCATTGATCGAGAAACCTAGAAGTATATTTGAAGTCAGTAGGTTAAACAATCAAATCACATATTATAGGGTATAAAATTTTTTGAGAATTTGATTGCAATTTTAGAATTCTGTTAATAGTATGATATAATTTGACTAAATCATAGACTTAAATCTCAACAAAGTACTTCTTTCTACTGAATGCTAAGATAGTAATAACCCGTGTTCAAGATGGTGCAAAAGAGAGGCACTTAACCCAGACAAACAGCTGAAGATAATTTTTCAAAGGAAGTGATCCCTAAATCAGTGAAGTATATTATCAGTGTTAGCAGTTGGCGACAGTGGTTGGACGTTAGATATTTTATTACTATTCCCTAAATTGGATAATCCTGTGCCAGTGTGTTCTCCCATCTAACTCAGAACTGTATGAACTTAGAACAAGTTTCCCTTTCAGGGAATCGCATCTTTCAAGATCGTTTTCCCCTGTCTTTTGGCTTCTATTTATTCTGATGAGGAATCTGTGATCACTCTCACGTTAGTCCCAGCAGTTGCTTTTTTTTTTTTTTAATATATTTTATTGATTTTTTACTGACAGGAAGACGAGAGAGAGAGAGAGAGAGAGAGAGAGAGAGAGAGAGAGAGAGAGAGAGAGAGAAACATCGATGAGAGAGAAACATGGATCAACTGCCTTCTGCACACTCCTCACTGGGGATGTGCCTGCAACCAAGGTACGTGCCCTTGACCGGAATCGAACCTGGGACCTTTCAGTCCGCAGGCTGATGCTCTATCCACTGAGCCAAACCGGTTAGGGCCCAGCAGTTGCTTTTTGAGTGTTTCTTTATCATTTGTTCTTGGGAATTTTATTGTTATGTTTCTTGGTGTCATTTCTTTTGTGTTTCTCCTTCTTGATGATTATCAAACTTTTATTATCATGAAATTTGTATAATTTAATGCATTTTTAATTATTTGAATGTTTTTATGACCCCCACTCCAAGCCCTGCAGTCTTTCTTTGTTTTCAACTCCAATTACACATTCCTTAGATCAATTTATACTGGTCTACAAGCTTTAAATCTATTTATATTTTTAGTATTTTGCCTTCTCTATTTCAGTGCATCAGACTTTAATTAGTACACATATGATTTTTAATATATTGATGGATTCAGTTTCCAATATAGTGTTGAAGATTTTAGCATCTATGTTCATCAAGGATATTCACCTATAATTTTCTTTCTGTGTAGTGTCTTTATCTTGTTTTGGAATTAGGATAATGCTGACCTTGAAAGTGTTCCTTGATTTGAATTATTTGGAATAGTCTGAGGTGCACAGATTTTAATTCTTTGAATGTTTGGTAAAACTTGCCTGCTGGCAGTCTGGGCTTTTGCTTGCTGGGACTTTTTTTTATTTCTGCTTCAATTTTAGTAGCTATTAGTGGTCTATTCAGGTCTTCCTAATTGAATTTTGAAAGATTATATGTGTAAGGAATTTACCCATTTCACCCAGGTTGCCCAATTTGTTGGAGTATATTTTTCATAGTATTTTCTTACAATCCTTTGTATTTCTGTGAAGTCAGTTGTTACTTTACTTCTTTTATTTCAGATTTTATTTATTTGGGTCCTCTCTCTTTGTTTCTTAATGAGTCTGGCTAAAGGTTCATCAACCTTGTTTACCTTTTAAAAGGACCAGGTCTTGGTTTATGTAGGGAGGAGCTATAGGATTCAGCCTTGGGTTGACCTGTTGGGAAAGCCACAAACAGGTCCCAGCTTAGAGGGCACAGCCCTCTTGGCATAATTAGGCTTCACCTTATGATGCTCCCTAGATCTTATCTGGGCAGCTAATGGGCTGAGGGAGCTGCAACAAGTGCTGCCAAAACAAGTGAAACTCACAAGAACATTGTAACTATGGTGACCACTACCTTGTTTACCTCTGGCTATAAAATAAAGGTTCAGCTTGCAGTCTGAGTCCCTATCTGTGGCCTTATCCAGGCACAAGAGATCACCTAGACCCAGTTTATTCTCTTTGTCTGTCTTTTCTAGATCCTTCCTCCCCATCCCAACCGCCCCCAACATCCCTCCCCACCCCCCCACGCCTCACTCTCAGACTCACCAAACCCTTGGCCTGGCCCAGGTTTCTGTTGATCTTTAGTATTGTATTTTTAGTCTCTTTGTCACATTGACAACATGATCACTTCAAGATAGTCGTCAATTTCCTTGGCATTTGTAGCCAGTGTTGCAAGCTTATTCAACTGTCTGAATTTTTCACGCAAATGGGAAAGGAAACAGATACATAATGAGAAACCACACAATAACAACATTCATCCTGTTGGGACCCACAAATGACCTTTATTCCAATACATTTTTTATTTATAGTCATCTTTACAAATTATTCAGCCAATTATACCAGTTATTATGATTTACCTATTTTTAATTGATGCATATAACATTTCAACAAGTTTGTTGATTTATAATCTGAAAGGATAGTTACCAAAAGTGGTAACATTATTACTACATTATATCATATAAATTTTATCTGATTAATTTTTGAAATAATTATCTCATTCTTATTGCTTATTTTCCAATCACTAGCTGTTTTGTCTTCTTTCATCTGAGAATATTCTTCTTCTCTGACCTGCATGCATTTGGCTTTTTGTCAAGATTAAGACACAAAGGATTCAATGCTAAATAAACACCGACCTTATTAACGTGCAAACCTTTGCTCAGGGAAGTCAGAATATCATGATCTTTAAAACTGGAGAGAGTGATTGATAATTCACAACTCTTAGAACAGCTTTATATTTCCAGGTATAGGCAGCATGAGGAAATATTCCTATGGTTGATAGTGACTAGAATCCTTTGTGATAAAATTTTCATAATTTTTGTTGAGATCAGAAAGATGAATGCATTTCCAAACCACACATAAATATACATGAAATAATGAACAATAGAGAACAGAAATGCAAAAATAAATTTTAGTCTTATGAACTAATGTTGCTAAACAACAACCTGAAGTTATGATTGACTGACAAAAAAAGGAAGTACAATGAAATTTTCTTTAGTACTCCCTTTCTAAAATATCACAAATTTCTATATAAAGACACATTGTATCTTTCTTTATCAAACAAAAGCTGTTAGTAATTTTGACATTTTGTAATGGGACCAAATATTATTTACTATGTCATCTTTAAATTTTATTTTACTAGAATAGATAAAAACCATGGCAGGTCGATATTTATGGAATAGTTAATTTAGGATGGTTTGAGACATCAAGACAAGAAATTCCTCCTTTCTCCTCAATCATAAGTTAACAACAAAGAACATACACATTCACTCACTCACAGATAATATGATCGTACTCTCATGTAAAATCTACACTAATAAAAGAGAAAGATGCAAATTGACCATATTTTCATGATACCCACCAGCCTGTAAAGAGTGAGTATGCAAATAACTTTATTGCCTCCATGGAGACTGACAGCAGGGAGGAGGCAGCTCCCAGCACAAGCTGCTTGGCCTTTGTCTGGGGACTGAGGAGCAGATAAGCCCAGCCTGCAGACAGCTCCCAGCATGGCCTGCTTGACCATTGCCTCAGCGACTGAGGAGCAGGCAAGTGCAGCCCACAGGCCACATCCAGCATGGCCTGCTTGGCAGTTGCTGCAGTGTGGAGCAGACAGGCCTCGCAGACAGCAGAGCCTAGGCCATCAGTAGGACATGCCCTGAGGTTTCCCGGATTGGAAAGGGTGCAGGATAAGCTAAGGGACACACACACACACACGCACACACACACACACACACACACACACACACACCTGTGCACAAATTTCGTGCACCGGACCTCTAGTCTAATCTAATAAAAGAGTAATATGCTAATTGTGTCACTCCGCTACATCTCAAGTGCATGCCCAGCAGCCAATCAGAGTGACTATATGCAAATTAACTAAATCAAGATGGCGGCCAGCAGCCACGGAGCTAGAGCAAACAGGAGGTTTGGTAGTCCCGTTGATGGAGGGAGCAATCTTCCTGCCTGCCTATGCTGGCTGTGGCTTCTGGTCAAGGCAACAAAGTTTCAATTATAGAAGATAAATAAACCCCAGATACCTGCATCCAGCCAGCCATGCTGAGAGTTTGGGTGGCTAGGGCGATGGCCAGCTGGCAAACAGCCATCAGCCCCTCACCCAGACTGGCCAGGCACCCCAGAAGGGACCTCCTCCCTGAAGGAGCTGTGGCAGGCTGAAAATGATCCTCAGCCCCTTAGTCAGGCTGGTCAGGCACCGAGTAGGGTCTCCCAACCTGAAGTGGCTCTTAACAAAGGAGTTTCCCTGCTCATTTCTTCTATTTGACCTACGTTAAACCCATTTATTTATACCCTGAGAAACAAGCAAGTGAAGAAAGCCTTGAATGACTCAATCAAAAGGATTGCATTCTTCTTAATGTAGTTAATTAACTAAAGGAAAGGATGAATATTCCCTCAAATTTTGGGATAAAATTTTAATCATATTTTGTCTTAGTAACTTATCTTTCAGTTTTATTTACATTTTACAATTTCTTTTACTGTACTATGGGGTAGGCTTACAAAGTAATTCCTCCATTTCAAGTCTATTTAACAATTTCATTCATATGGATATAATTCTTTACCAAAATTTGGGTTAAAAGTTATAAATAATGTGTAATGCAGAAATAAAAAGCACAAGGTTTTATATAAATATAATACCAGAATGAGAAAAATATGCAGACTAATAAATGGAAAAGTGCTACTGATGCAAACACCTGGAAAACTGAAAATACAATTTAATAACTATTATTTTCAATGTTAACTTATCTTATAGCAAATAGGTGGCACATATAAAAAGATACTGAAAAAAAACAAAGACTATATATAAACTGTCATATGTAAACTTGCATAGATTACAGAAAAGTAAGTAAAGATATGTCAGAATATATCAAGCTGAATGAACTAAATATGGATGAACATAAAGATGGAATATGAGATTTCAACAGCCACATGATGAAAAAATTTTAGACCCAGCACAATAACATGAAACTAAAATTACCATCTTGATGTACATTTAATTAAAGGGAAATTTTTTAAACCGTCTGCCTACCTACATGTTCACATGCCAATTTTAAACATTTTTGGCTATCAGTTTAAAAACTGAAAAAAGCAGAAAATGTTCCCCAATGTAACTTAAAACCCTGATTGTAGACTCAAACAAAGAAAGTTTTAAAATCTATAAATTATATGTAAAATTAAAAAATTAGAAATAAGTTTTCACAGTGACAGATGTAGGTATAAAAATGTTGAATCACTGTTATACATCTTAAACTAATATAACTGATATAAGATTATTTACCAACATGCTTAATAAAGTAATAATAAAACTGTGTTGCTGAGCTTGTAATGCATATAGATGTAATTTGTATAACAATAATAGTACCAAGGTAGGAGGAGGCAGCAGAGCTATATTTGATCAGTTTTGCATACCATTAAAATTCATCTTGTTTATTCAGAACTAGATTGTTAAAAATTATGATGTTCTTTCTAATACCCAGGAAAACAACTAAGAAAATAATTCAAAAACATACACTTTTAAGAAACAAGGGAATTAAAATGGAATACTATAAAGATATTTAATTTAATGCAAGAAAAAGAAGTAATGAAAAATAAAACAAAAAAGACAGCAGACGCACAGGAACATAATAGCAAAATGTTAGACTTACAACATACCTTATCAGTAATTATATTAAACTAGGGGCCCGGTGCACAAAAATTTGTGCACTCGGGGGTCCCTCAGCCCAGCCTGTACCCGCACAACCTGCCGCCTGCCACCCGCACATCTCGCCCCACCCACCCCACACACATCACCCGCC
>PVJC01005721.1:0-57767 GCA_004026665.1 Murina feae
GAGTGGGAAAGGGTTGGTGGCCTGCTTGGCAGCTCCCCAGGCCCTTTGGAGGGCACTGGGAAGTGGGAAAGCAAGCTCTTGGGGCCTGGGGGCCTGCTTGGCAGCTCCCCAGGTCCCTTCCGGGGATCAGGGAGCAGGAAAAGGCTGGCCTGACCATGACACGAGGTTTTCCCTGCTTTCTGGTGGCTGGAGGAAGATGGGCAGTAGGCAAGCTTGGGAGGCAGGCAGCACCCAGCCCTGGCTACAGCTCAAAAAAGAGAACAACATACAGGGGAGGGCAAGAGTCTGAGAGATCAACATAGAAGGGGTGCCTGCTCCAAGCTTCCACAGTGTGCCTGGGGGCAGGCCCCCAGCAGGTACACACACACGGGAGGACTGCTCTGAGCCTCAGATGCGGCTGGGGGCAGGTCCCCAGTGGTGACACACACACACACACACACACACACACACACACACACACACAAAAGGCGCCTGGCAGACTGAGGCCATCATAGGACATCCACTGAGGGGTTCCAGACTGTGAGAGGGGGCAGGCTGGGCTGAGGGACTCCCCTTCCCCCCCCGCATGAATTTCGTGCACCGGGCCCCTAATATATATATATATATATATATATATATATATATATATATATACTCACACACATATGTATGTATACATGTATATATATGTATATAAATGTGTGCACACACACACGCACACATATATATACTAGAGGCCTGTTGCATGAAGATTCGCACAATAGGCCTTCCCCCTGGCTGCCAGCACCGGTTTTCCTCCGGCACCTGGGACCCAGGCCTTTGGTCTAGCTGCAACAGAGAAGCATGCCTCTTCAGTCTTCAGTTGTCTTCAGTCTTTGCTCCATGCCATCTTTGTTGGGTTAATTTGCATACTCATCCTGATTGGCTGGTGGGCATAGTGGAGTGACACCAATTTGCATGTTTCTCTTTTATTAGAAAATATATATATTTGAAACAAAACTCCAAGGGAGCTTGCGGTCGTGTGTGCTCTTGGGGGCCTCTGCTTTGTGTCTCCATCCTGGTGGTCATAGTTCTCATGAGGGCTTTTTGCTATAAAGGTATTGGTTAGATTTCTTTGGAGTAGTGGGGAAATTATAATGTTTTATATAGAAAAATGTCTTGCTGATAATTTAATATATTCAGAGAAATTAAATCAACATGTGCACACATGCATATACCTGTGTGTACATGCATGAGAGAGAGAAAGAGAGATTGAGAGAGAGAATGAAATAACATATTTAAACTACTGTTTGGTCCTTCCTTCTCTTTGCATCCCACTCACCTTGCCTAGATGATGTGTTCAGAAGAGCTTCTTTGCTGTCATAAAAAAATAGTTGAGAAGCTCCCACCAGCAAGGTAATTGGGGTGTGAGCACCTGTGCTTGTTTGTAAGCTTGGCTTGTTACAACCTGTAGACATGTTTTCCAGCAGATGTTTGACATCATTTGTCTCCCAGCACAGGCAATATCCTCCTTGAATTGTGGTGAGATGTGGATTGGGGTTGGAAACTGCCATCCAAATTAGTACGGCAGGAAGCAGCTCACCCGCTGCCTCAGGCTGCTGCTCCTTAAGGATGACTGGAATCCTCAGAGCTGTGTGTGGGAGGGAACATGACAGTTTAATTTGAATACCTCTGCGGATGCACCCCGTTCTTAAAGACACATTCTCTGCTATGCACTCACTCTGCTGTCACTCTGCCTGTGCAGTCCCAGCTGCAGCCTGACAGAGAGGGGAAGAGATAGCCTGTGTTCGAAATCAATGTGCTATTGTCATCAAAGTGGTGGTTAAGAGTTTGTCTTCTGGAAGCAGCCTGCCTGAGTTCGATTGCTGACTTTGAAACTATTGAGCTATGTGGCCATGGTGTTGACTCAACCTGGATTTCCTCACCCATAAAATTGTGATGACCCATAATAGCATGCATCTCCCAGAGTCATTGTGAGGATGAAACGTAATCATTCCAGTAAAACACAGAACACCTCCTAGAATATAGTAAGTTTTAATAAGTATCGATGATCATTATCAGGAATGGAATTAGGCTGAATAAGAATAGTTGTTCAAAGAGTAATTAGAAAAGGCCGTGGAAGGAACATGGGGGTGTTCTAATAACTAATTCAGAGCAGGATGGGATCAGAAACCCAATGTACATAAACAAGTATCAGGGACTACAGGAGAAGGAGTACTTCTTAGAGGTTGAGGATGGAGGTAAGATGTGTTTCATTGAGGAGCTGATTTAATTGAGATACAGAAACCAAGTCATATTTAAATAGAAGAAAGCCATAGTTGACATTCCAAGCAAAGACTGAGGCACTGTAAAAAATTCTTTTTATAATACGAGTAACCCTGGGGTTAGTGTCCCTTTATCTGATTTGAAAGTTCTTTCAGGCTTGTGAGGAAGTGGAATTCACATACAGCTATGGTCACAGCGAGTTCAGGGCAGAGAATAAAAATGATATTTGTTGATCATGGACTATGAGCCAAGCAATTAATTTTTAACCATGTCATAAGCATCCAGGAAATGGGGTTGCTGTTTCTATTTTACGAATGAGAAAAAAACTCAGGAGAGCTAAATGAAGTAAGTTTTCCTTAGCTGGTGGGATTTAGATGCAAATGAGATTTAAATTGCTATGGATTCTATATTCATTTTACATGGCCATGCTACCTGTTGCTATCAGAGGCTGAGACTCATTCTTTCTAAACTCATTCTTTCTGGATGAATGTACATTTCAGATTCCCTCTTACTAATTAGATCTGTGTGTCGCATCTCTTTTTTATGTTATGGTAAGAAATATGGTGATATTTTGTAGTCACACTGAGGAAACCAGATAAGGCTGCCTCTGGTCTCTGCCCCCCTCCCCTAAGTTCTACCTGGCTGAGGAAATGTGTATCAAGGGACACCTTTGACCTTGATATGCTTGCATCATGTTACAATTCTGAAATAGAGAAGGGAAAGGTAATAAATCAAACCCTTTAGCTCCTTCTGCCCCTATTAATCCACCACAGGAGAACCAAGGATGCAGGGAATCAGTGGCACAGAGATCCCCACCAAGAGCCCTGCTGAGGAGCCACCAGCAATTCACTTCTGCCACACAAGTGACAGCTCTATGCAAGAGGCATTTCCAAAAATGAGCATTCTCTACAACATCATTCCACATTTCGACTGTGCCATGAAACACCATATGTATTTACATCACACTAGTAGTAATGTTCAAAAGAAAAACCTTTTAAGGCAGTTTTTATATTATTCTGAATGATGAAACAAGATCAATGTGTTTCTCTCTTAAGGCTTGGAAGGCAGTCTTACTGTTCCTCACCAGTCATCAAAAGAACCTGGTGTCGCTACACCTGTGACAAGTATCCTGAAGGATATGCAAAGTGTCTGGAACACATCTGGTTAGATCAGCAATCCTCGTGTAATTAGACTCAGAACGGTGTGGCTTTCTCCTTCCTGGCCGAGCAAACAGCATCCCTTCCGCCTTTCACTTGAGTGTATTTATAATCCTGTAACCAGTGGCTTCTGGGAACTGTTCCATGATCTGCTCCCTGAACCCGTTTGCATCATCAGCTTATTCTGTAGGGTCAAGCCTTTCCTTTGAATCCATTTATTAGACTTTGACACTTATCTGTACTTCAAATTGAATCTTATATTCTGGATCTTCTTTTATCTCACATTTGAAATCTTGTTCTGGTCTATGACCTTCAGACATATGCAGACACAGGCTAACATACACACATTCATGTGCAGTGAGGTTCCTCTAAATCCAACTGGACTGCAGAGCTCCAGGTGTCTGGATTATCTGGGTGAAGGGCACTGCAAGTAGCAGGGAGAATTCATCTCTCTCCTCCTCCTCCTCCTCCTCCTTTTGTGTATGTGTTTATATACAATCACATTGTTTTTATGTAAACACTGTGTGTTTGTGTATAATCAATTTTACTGTTGATACAAATAAGGCTGGGAAAGGTTAGCAAACTTGCCAAAGGTAGGGACAGAAAAGACTAGATCTGTTTCAATACTGGCAGCTGGGAAGAATTTGTGGGAGGTGCGTGGGGCAGATTCCCTACATATCACAGCTTCTGACTCAAAAAGAAGAGATAATTTAACTTTTATGAAGCATGTTAAAATTTGTACAGTGCTTATTACATCCTACCATCTCTCTCTTTTGAACACGAAAAAGAGAGTTTTATATCCACATGTTGGCTATTTGAAAATAGTGCTTTTTCCAGGGTACTGATTCTGTGAATTGCAAGGACCCAACTTCCAGGAAGAGGATTATTGTCTAATACAAGAGAATTCAGACAGTTTCTTGCTGTGTGGTAAATGTAAGTTACAGAAGAAGTTAAAGAATATTCTAGTGGTAGCTGAGGAATGGAAAGGGTCTGAGGGTGCAAAGGGATTATGAAAGAGGGCAAAGTGCAGGTAAGTTGGACACTGAGTGGATGAAATGGAAGAAATCCCTTGGTGTTTTTGTCAAGAAAATGGACAATGACTTAAATGTAATCCATTATTAGTAATTGACATATGAAAGTATCAATTATCTGTGATTGTAGTCATCAACCTGTTAGAGTATGTAATTAAAAATAATAGTTTGATATCCAGAATTGATTAGTGATTTGGTAGATGGCAGAATTCTAGCACAGAGGAAATAAATACTAACCATGCTTGAAGACCATTCTCTTACAGCTTTACCGAGTAAGAAGAAGAAGAAAAGTTTACAGAACACCAGCCATTGCTATCTGCCTTCGATGCATCTCAGGAGGCTCTATGGAGTAGCGAAGGCAGGTATGGGAGTGGGAAGAAGATTCATTATTATCAGCTATTTGGGGCTAGAAGGATAAAAATTGCTAGCTTTTAGACTTGTTAAAAGAAAGTCTTTCCTTTCAAACAAATCTTCATCACCTGGGGAAGAGCATAATAGTCTTTTGGTAATATATTTTCTGGTTTTCTATTTTAGTGAACCCACACACAAATAAAATACACACACACACCCTTCCTGCTCACATAGACATAGACATCCTCCTATTTTTAAACAAAGAATTTCCAATCTTTAGACCTTCTAACCTTTCAGTAACCTGAATTCAAAATAAAAGATAAATGGACTTCTATATCTGCCAAATCTTAGATTTGTTCAATGCAGAAGAATGTATGTCCCACTACCCTAGCCCCAATATCAGGAGGCAAGAGGAGTTCTGAGCTCTCCAAATAATTAAAAAGAAGCCCATTCCTTTTCTTTTTTACATTTTAAATCTCCATTAACTTCACACATCATTTATTATCCTGTAACTTCTAAGTGTGTATGTGTGTGTGTGTGTTTTGGGGAGGGGCATATCTGTGTTTTTATTTTTTTCTTAATTAATCTTATTGGGGTGACACTGGTTAATAAAATTATACCAGTTCCAGGTACACAATCATGCAACCCATCATCTTTACAGTTCACTGTGTGTTCACCACCTCACATCAGTCTCCATCCTTCACCTTTTATCCTCTCTACACTCCTCCATGTTTCTCTACCTCACTTCTAGCAATCCTCATACTGCTTATGACTTCCAGTTTTTTAATCATTTTATGTTTCCTCTGAAATTAACAATCTAGCAAAACTTCTTATGTATGTGCTATTGTTCTCTGAATGCTCCTTTATTTTCTTCTCTGAAGAAAATCTGTCTGTGCTCTGAGGACACTGTGGCTTACCCTCTCAAGAGTGGTTATTTCTCCCACAATTTTCAAACCACCAGTCCTAGTGCAGGAAGGGGAGTTGGCTATGCAGCTATATTTTTCTCCCACATAAGCTTCCAGGTCTTTTTCCTAAAAGCCCCAGCTTGAAATCTCATGTCATCAAATTACATCATCTACTTTCCACCTCTCAGTACTGTTCTTGCTTACCAATCTTTGAACTACTTTCTTTTATATGTGAATGATTTTAGCTCTTGGTTGAATGTTACTACATATACAGGGTGAGAAAAAAGTTGATTTATAGTTGTTTATAGTTGGAAAACAATACAATAATTAATAAGTAATAATACAAGAATGAACTCCATTTTGCATACTCACAACTGTAAACTTTCCAGTCATTCTGGTCTCAGTTCCTTGAGCTCCTCTTCTCCAATGACCTGTGTCTCTATGTTATTTACCTAGTAGCTTACATACTACTATTTTAACTGCAACTCTATTCTAATTTCAACAATATGTGAACCACCTCATAATAATAATTATCTTCCATTTTTTAGATTCACCACTTTTATTACTATAATTCCAATGATAATTAGATATTACCAGCACTTTCATACTTTGATCTCACCAACTATTCCCCATCCTTTACCCTTCTCTCTCAGTGTTCTCTCTCAGCTTAAATTTCATGGTTAGTCATTATCATCACTTTGTTCTGGTATTCCTCTTCAATTCCCTTGCCTCTCTCCCATTGATTACTATATTTGACAAAACAAACACTTTGGTTAAATCCAACTCCCCACTTACCTAGTGCTTATGCCCATGCAGATAACTGTGTGTGGAACAAAATCTCTTGATCATACTGGCTTGTCTCACTTTAAATTCATAACCACACGCTGTAAGTGAGCCCTTAAAGGGATTCAGAAATCATATTATATGGTGTTAGTGACTCACTCTCTTACCTCCATATTCTGCTGATGACTTTGCTTTTTATTTCACTGAGAAAACTGAAGCAATCAGAACGAAATTTCCCATCCACATCTACCACACCTGTGTACTCAACCAAATTACAGATCTTGTTGTTATAGTTGAGCTATCCCTATCTCTATCTAAAAATCAATCCCTCTATTTGCTCACTGGATCTTATTTTTTTGCCTACTCAGAAGATATCATTCAAGAAATCATCTCCTCTCCCCATTATAACTGATTTTTCTCTCTATTGGAAAATTCTCATCAGTATTCAAACATGTTGCTATTTTTCCCAATTATAGAAGAAAATCCTAGGTGATTTCTTTCCCCCTATTAGTTTTTTCTTATTGTTGTTCTTAAATATGTTTTTATTATTTATTTAAGAGAACAGAAAGGAGAGGAAGAAACAGAAGCATCAATGATGAAAGAGTATCATTGATCAGCTGCCTCCTGCATGTCCCCCACTGGGGATCTAGCACAAAACCCAGGCACGTGCCTTGACCAGGACTCGGACTCGAACCAGGACCTCCTGGCTCATGGTTTGAGCATATAATATGTTCCAAATAACACTCAACCACTGAGTCATGTTGGCCAGGCTTCCCCACTAGTTTTTACACCATCTCTCTTCTTTCTTTTGCAGTCTGTATCCTCAAAAGAGTTGTCTATAATGTCTGCTTCTGATTCCTTCTTTCTTTGAACTCACTACCCCAGGTTTCTGTCCTCTTTAATGACAATGTTTTTGTCAAAGTCATTATGATGCTAAAGTCAATAAACTTTTCTCAATCTTCACCACACTTGACATAGAATAGCACTTGTCCATGGATTTCACAAATAATGACGCACTCTCATCATTTGGCTTTTAGTACATTTTATTTTCTTTTATTGGCTTTCCTTCTATTTTCCTGTCATCCCTCCTAAACTTTCCTTTGCTGGTCCCTCCCCTTTTCTGGAACCTCTTGCAGAGGTTTGTCCTAGGAATCAGTCATTACTCCTGTTCTTTTTTCCATCTATACTCCTCCCCTGGTGATTTCATTCTGGTCTCCATGCTAGTGCCATAGTGTAGTAGATTTGTATATCCAGGCAAGACCAAGATCCTGAACTCCAGTCTGACAAGTACAGCTGCCTCTTCAATGTCACCAATCAGAAGTGTAATGGACATCTTGAACTCAGTGTGTCCAGAACTGAAATTCTGATTGTCCATCCAAATTCTGTTCTTTCCATAGGCTTTACCAACTCAATGTGAAAGTTCTAGCCTTCCAGTTTCTGAGACCAAAAATCTTAGACAATTTTGAATTTTACCTTTTCTCTCTCAAACTCTATATCTGATCTCACTGGAAATTCTATTTGCTCTACCTTCACAATATATCAAAAATGTTATCACTTGTTATCACCCTCTGTGAGCCTTCTCACAGGTCTTCCTGTTTCCACTTAGCTCCTGCACACTTTATTCTCAACATGGCAGCCAGAGTGATTCTTTCTAAAAGTCAGATAATGTTATTTCTTTACCTGAAACTTTCCAATGGCTCTCATTTTATGCAGAGTGAAAGTCAAATGCCTCCTATTAGCCTAAATTACTTCTCCTAGCTCAACTCGAACTATTCACCCCTTCACTCATTCTCCTCCAGACAGATCTGTCTCCTTGCCCTCCTTTTTTCCCAAACATAGAACACATCCTTTTGTGTTACTACCTTTGCATTAGTTGTCCCCCTTCTTCAGGTATTCTTTCCCCAATTTCCACCTGTCAAACTCCCTTGCCTTCTTCAAATATTTGTTTAAATGTTGCCCTTACAATTTGGTCCAGTCTGACCATTCAATTTAAAATTGTGTTCCATTTCCACCCACTATTCATATACCCAACACACCCCATCCCTCTTACTCTGATCTTTTTTTCTCTCAAAGCATTTAACACTTTCTAACATGCTACAAATTTTAAAAATTATGCTGATGTTGATTATTTACTCTTTACTTCAATCTCTATAATGTAGGCATCATAAAAGCAGATTTATTTTTATTTTTAGTAATATATCCCGATTTCCCAGAGTAATATTTGGCACATATTATATTCTCAAAAATATGTATAGAATAAATGAATGATTTTGCTTTGTTCTAGGTCATCTTATATGTAAAGAGAGGACATAGTCTTTGTCATTAAAAAGGACTAGATTTGAATCTATCCATTGACATTTTTAATAGTGTGAGCTTATATAAGTTATTTAACTTTATCAGTAATATCAGCATAACAGTATATACTTCTTGGCTTCTTGGGTTTATTGTGAGGTAAAAAAAAGAAAAGAAATAAGCACCTATCACAGTGCCTGGTACATAATAAATGTTTACTAATTCGACAATTACTATGTGCTTTGTAAATAATAGCTGTTTTCATTTTCTAGATCTCTCTTGCTTTAGAGAGAAATAGATAGTACCTGTGATTCTTTGTGATATAAGTCAGCATTTCTGAGGCATCTGGGGCTAAGAATTGCTTCTGATCAGAGTTGTGTCAGTAGCATGCCTGAATTTAATGGGTGAGCACATTGTTTGCACATGAAAAAAGCAATTATCTCTGTGTGATATTTATTTCTCATTAGCAACAACAATTGCTTCTCCATTTTCAGGCTTGGGTTCATATCAGAGTAATGCTTCTGCATTGTATATTAAATGAAAATGAGATTGGGTTTCCTGTCTCTGACAGGCAGAGTACAAACCGTTTAAAAGCAAGAACAAAATACTCTTACACAGGACATAGATTCCATTTCTTTTAACTCAGTTGTCACAATACAACTGATATCAGGTAGGATCAGAAAATAAAGAACATTTTGTAATAAGATGGATAGAGGTAAAGAAAGGTGTTTCAGTTGGTTGGGTGAGAGCTTCAAAATGGAAAATGGGCTAAATTGAGGGACCATTGTTAAGGTTTCAAACAGTAGAAATGGCACTGCTTCATATATATATATATATATATATATATATATATATATATATATATATATATATATTCAGTTGAAAAATAAAATAATAAAAATAGATAAGGATTGTTTTGTAATTTTACAAACAAAAAATGTCATTTAAGTCCTAAATTTTGGTCATGCTAATGTGTAAACAAAATGCAAATTAAATGAGTATTACTTAGAGATTCATATATATTTACTTCTCTGAGTTTGGCAAACATACTTTGGTGGAAAATGGTTGCTACAGAGAACAGAAAACAAAATGTGTATCTAGCCCTAACTGGTTTGACTCAGTGGATTGAGTGTCAGCCTGTGGACTGAAAGGTTCCAGGTTCGATTCCAGTCAAGGGCATGTACCTTGGTTGTGGGCACATCCCCAGTGTGGGGTGTGCAGGAAACAGTTGATCGATGTTTCTCTCTCATTGATGTTTCTAACTCTCTATCCCTCTCCCTTCCTCTCTGTAAAAAATCAATAAAATATATATTTTAAAAAAATGTGTACCTAGAACAAATGCAAACATAAACTTTAAAAAGAAAAACAAAACAAAAAAAATTGAATGAAAAGAAATATACTTTTTCAGGGAACTGAAATGTTACAATGGAAAGGAAGCTACTGAATCATCACATTATTTTTTTCACCATTTTCAGGTGAGAAATTTAATGTCAACAGTTCTAATGTCTTATGCAATGTCACATGGGAGGTAACTTACATGCCAGTATTCCTGGACATGTGGTCCAGTACACTGTACTCCACTCATGTTCCCTTTGCTGATACATCCAAGGAGAGGTGGTGACATTAATTTACTGACTGCTAAAACAGACAAAAAAAATGACAACAAGAAAAAGTGCTCTTGAGTTTGGTTGAACTCTTTATGCTTTGGTCATGAAACTTCAATGATAAAGCTGGAAAAGAGGGGGAAGTTATACTCAGAAGGATTTCTGGCATACCTAAACTAGGATCCAGGCCTTTAGAAGTGTTATACTGTGATGACAGAAAAATTATCATGAAATAGAGCAAAAGATCTAGCTCAGAGAAGTGATGATGTGGTTCAGGCAACATCATCTGCCTTTCCCTGATACATAGATGCTCTCCGACCTTCATGAGAATGGTCTTTCCACTACCCCACAATTTCTCTTTCTCTAAGGGCATCAACTGAGAGCTCAAGGCCAAACCAGTTAAAAAGCATATTTACATGTATATCATTCAGAGTCTTGGTAGGAAACAGATGGGATAATGCTTTAAAAAATGTATTAGTAACAAAGGTTGGGTCAGTGTTAAAGGAAACCAACAAAGCAAGCTATGGGATGCCCAAAACTAACAGCAGCATGAAATTGCCACCTGCTCTACTACTGAAGGAAAGGAAAGGAATATTTATTATAATCCAGAGAAGAGGGGCTATAACAGTGAAGGGAAGCTGGCTAAGAGATGTACCTTTTTAATTTTCATTAAACTTTTTATTTTGAGATAATTGCAGATTCACATGCAGTTGTGAGAAAAAATGCATAAAATTCCCATGTACCCTTCACCCCTGGCTTTTCCTAGTACAATGTCACAAATAGGATATTTACATTGATTCAGTTTAGATACATGACATGTCCATTTTCATAAAGAACCTATGTTGAATTTAATAGCTATACTGAATTCTTTCTCTCTCTCTTCACCATACTTAACTCCAGGCAGCCACTAATCTCTTTACTAGTCCTATGATTTTATCTTTGAAGAATATTACCTAAATGGAATTTTGTAGCATGTAATCTTTTTGGGACTGACATTTTGCACTCAATAATTGTCTGGAGATTTATCTTGTTGGGCATATGAATGATTTGTTCCATTTTACTGCTGGGTAGTATTCCATAATCATTTGTTTATTCATCTGTCCAAGGACATGTCTGTCTTTCTAGTTTGGGGCTATTATGAATCAAGATGCTGTGAGCATTCATGCATAAGTTTTTGTGCAAACGTAATTTATTGTATCTCTGGGATAAATGTCCAAGCGATTGCTGGATCATAAGGTTGTTGCATGTTTAGTTTTTAAAGAAACTGTCAGTCTGTTTTCTGAAGTGGCTGCACCATTTCACTTTCCCACCAACACTATATAAATGACCCAATTTACCCATATCTTGTCAGTATTTGGTGTTATCATTCGTTTTTTTTTTTAAATCTTAGCCATTTGTATAGATGTGTGTTGATATCTCATTGTGGTTTTCATATACATGCCTCTAATGCAGGGGTGGGAAACATTCCTTTATTTGGTCTGGCTCTGCCAAGGTATTAGGGATGAGTTAATTAAATTTTGTATGTCCAGCGAATGATGTAATAAATGTCCCAGTGGACTTTGGCAGAGAAAAGATTTCCCACCCCTGCTCTAATGGCTAATGATGTTGAACATCTTTTCATGTGCTTATTTGGCATATTTACTTCTTCTTCATAAACTGTCTCTCTATATACATTTGCCTCTTTTGTAATTAGTTTATTGTTAAATGGAATCTATGCATATTTGCACACTAAATCCCCAAGTTGACTGGAACCAGATTTATTTGATTCGATAGCTATGTTGAACACCAATTTAAAAATGTGTTTGTCTCCCTTGGAGTTCTTCTTATACTTTTATTTCTTAGAATACTCAACTTGGCATTCCTGATAGTTATAGCATAAATCAAACTCTATTCAACACCAAGGGAGTACTAGTACAATTTTCAGAAAGGTAGGTGCTCCCAGAAATGAAGCACCTGGGAAATTAGAGCTCCTTTTTAATTTAGTTCTTCCTTGAGAGTCTTGCAAATGAAATTTAAATTTCAAAATGTCCCTACTGAATGAAAGAATATTCCTTGCTATTGTTTAAGTCTACTTCCAGAGTTGCTTACTCTTTCTTGATTGAGAATTATGAAAAGAGCCTGTCAAATCTTTCAATTAGTTTCCACTTTATTATACATCACATTAAAGAAAGACATAGAGTAACACATCCAGTGGAATGTGTGCTAACTCATTCAGGGCCATTGCCCTACTCCTGTAATTCTTTAGGAAAAGAGCTGTTTGGGGATTTAATTACATAAAAATGTATTTTAGTAGTTGCCACCAAGAATATTTGGCATTTAAAAAGAGGTCATGGCTGCTTGACATGTCTCCATGCTTGAACTTTGACCTATGAACCAGGAGGGTCATAGTGCGATCCCCAGGCAGGGCACATGAGTGGGTCGCAAGCTTGATATCCAGTGTGGGGCATGCAAAAAGGAGCCAGTGGATGATTCCCTGTCATCATTGATGTTTCAGTCTCTCTCTCCCTTCCACTCTAGAATCAATAAAAATATATTTGTAAATAAATAAATAAAGGAGGTCATGACTCTCTCTCTCTCTCTCTCTCTCTCTCTCTCTCTCTCTCTCTATATATATATATATATATATATATATATATATATATATATATGGCCCCAAAATAATGTATATACACTTTGAATAATTATAAAGGCATTTCAATTAAAATGAAATTTTAATACATTTCATTTTCAAAATGTAATAGAATCTACACTTGGTTGTGTATATAATTCAGAGTCTTGGTAGGACTACCTCCCAATTTTTCAGAATAATATTTGGCACATATTAAATGCTCAAAAATAATTATAGAATAAACAAATGATTGTATGAATGGGTTGCCTATTTTTAGCCTTGATATATATATTCTCTAATAAAAGAGTAATATTGAAATTGACCATTTCTCTGGGATGCCTAAGCCACGCCCATCAGCCATGCTACACCCACCAGCCAATCAGAGTGGCTGTATGCAAATTAACCCAGCCAAGATGGAGGCCAACCACCATGGAACTATCTCAAACAGGAGGTTTCCATTGCACCAGGAGTAAACTGTCTGCCTCTCTCTGCTCAAGGCAACATAATTTCAATTATAGAAGCCACAGAGCTGAAGCAAACAGAGGCTTCCTTTGCACCAGCGATGGAGGAAACTGTCTGCCTAGGCTGGCTAGGCCTCTAAGGCAACATTGTTTCAATTATAAAGGCCACAGAGGTGAAGCAAACAGGTGACTTCATTACCTGCCTAGGTCTTGGTTTAAAGCAACAGTGTTTCAATTATAGAAGATAAATAAACCCCAGAAACCTGCTTCCAGACAGCCTTGCTGGAACATTGGGTCAATGGGAGCTGTGGGCAGCCTGAAATAGCCCTCAGCCCACCGTCCATGCTGTCCACACCCCCATGGGTGAGGGTCCACACTGGGGGAGTTGGCCAGCCTGCAAACAGCCATCAGCCCCTCATCCAGGCTGGCCAGGCACATCAGCAGGTGGACATCGCCTGAGGGATCCCAGACTGCAAGAGGGCCCAGGCCGGTCTGAGGGACCTCCCGAGTGCACAAATTTTTGTGCACCGGGCCCCTAGTGTGTGTGTGTGTGTGCGTGTGTGTGTGTGTGTGTGTGTATTTATGGCCTGATGCACGAAATTCATGGAAGAATAGGCCTTCCTTTCCCTGGTTGCTGGCACAGGCTTCCCTCTGGCACCTGAGATCCGGGCTTCCCTCACAGCCCTGGCTTCATATGGAAGGTAGTCTGGAAGGACATCTTATCTAATTAGCATACTCCACTTTTATTATTATAGATCATCAAGAGAAGACTAGGTTGATTTTCCTTCTTACTGAAAACAAACAAACAAAAAACTAATACTGAAAGATATTTTGTGATTTCCCTATACAATCCATCTTTACTACAGGTGATTCCATTTTTATTATAAACTAGGGGCCCGGTGCACAAACATTTGTGCACTTGGGGTGGAGGGAGTCCCTCAGCCTGGCCTGTGCCCTCTGACAGTCTGGGACTCCTCAGTGGATGTCCTATGATGGCCCCAGTCTGCCAGGCTCCTTTTGTGTGTGTGTGTGTGTGTGTGTGTGTGTGGCCACTGGGGACCTGCCCCCAGCTGCATCTGAGGCTCGGAGCAGTCCTCCTGTGTGTGTCTACCCGTTGGGGACCTGCCCCCAGGCACACCGTGGAAGCTTGGAGCAGGTACCTCCTCTATGTTGATCTCTCAGACTCTTGCCCTCCCCTTTTTTGAGCGTGGCCAGGGTTGGGTGCGGCCTGCCTCCCAAGCTTGCCTACTGCCCATCTTCCTCCAGCCACCAGAAAGCAGGGAAAACCCGCCTCGTGGTCAGGCCAGCCTTTTCCTGCTCCCTGATCCTCGGAAGGGACCTGGGAAGCCACCCAGCAGGCCGCCAACTCTTTCCCATTCACCCGTCCCCTGCTGCCTTCCTTTCCCACTTCCCGGTGCCGCCAAGGGGTCTGGGGAGCTGCCAAGCAGGACCCCAGCCCCTGCAGCCTTGCTTTCCTGCTCCTCGGTTCCCCGCAAAGGGCCTGGGAAGCCCACCAAGCAGGCTGAGACTCCCCCCCCCTCGCCGCCTCCTACCTGCTTCCCGGTGCCCTCCAACCCTGCCGCCTCTTTCCCACTCACGGGTCCTGGGTCCTGCGCTGTCCCGCCCTGCAGCCGCTCTGTGCACTCGGGAGGTCCCTCAGCCCGGCCTGTGCCCTGTCGCAGTCTGGGACCCCTCAGGGGATGTCCACCTGCTGGCGTGCCTGACCAGCCTGGGTGAGGGGCTTTCAGGCTGCCCACAGCTCCCATTGACCCAACGTCCCAGCAAGGCCGGCTGGACGCAGGTTTCTGGAATTTTTTCTCCTATAATTGATACTGTTCCTTGAAGGCCTGGGGTTATCTTCTATAATTGATACACTGTTCCTTTAAGGCAGCCTTCTAACTAACTGAAGCCTTCTCTGCCTCACCTCACAGCATCTATAATGAAACAATTGTTACTTTTACTGGTTAGGCCGGAGCTGCTCTTTCCTTCAGCTCCGGAGGATTCTATGATTGTTACATTGTTTCAAATGTGTCAAATCTGTGTTTTGCTAGAGGCAGTTTAATCGGAGCTGAGCTGAGCGAGCGCAGCTTCACTTTCACTCCTGCCGCAATGGAAAGGGCTGTTTACTCAGGTCCGTGAGTGGCGGCCGCCATGTTGGCTGGGCTAATTTGCATACAGCCGCTCTGATTGGCTGGTGGGCGTGGCTTACCCATCTCGAAGAAACGGTTAATTTTAATATTTTGCTTTTATAGAGTAGATTACGAAAATAGGGGAAAAATGAAGAAAGCATCCCGCTCAAAGTCTTCAGTGATTGTAACTGGCCTATAGAGTGAAATCAATGCTCCCTACAAGGACATTCAAAACTGCAATTTGAGCCCATCCTGTCTTTTCGGTGTCTGTTCAAATGCATCCCTCTGTGCTCCCTATTCTGAGCACATTGTAACGCTTCTCATCTATACCATTGCTCACTTGGTTTCTGCCTTCTGTGTTCTCAACAGCATCCCCAGGACCCAGGAGTCCATGGCCACAAGGACAGAACATGCAGTTTTTATTTTCACATTCCATCATTGAGTAAGATGGACTTTGGGTAGGTAGATTATCTTATATTTCTATCTACATCTTGCAAATTTCTAAACTAAATCACAAGTGAAATAGAATTAAAATCAGGGCCAGAAAGTAACTATGTTTCTTTCTTTATTTGTCACCTATTCCCATTTGTTGTAAAGATCAAGGGGAATATTTCTTCTACCCTGGCATATTTATCCACAGGGATGTTAACATAGATTGTAAAGAAAGACTTCAAAATGTTTCTTTTCTCTTTCTTTGTCGGCTAATACCTTCCTTGAAAAAGCTTATCCATCTTAATTCTCATCTGAGTTTTCATGTAGAGATAAACACTATAATGGAAAGAGAAAATTTGTCTAGCAGGAGTGCTTTGTAATTGAAGATTTACAGGCAAAGTCCTTTTCTTCCTTAATTAGTTATTTTCTTGAATTTTGTTGAGGGAGGAAAAAGATTCTGCATAAGAGTCTGTGTACAATAATTTAAGGCATTTTAAAAAACATATAAATAGAATATAAAAAACACAGGGATATAATAGTGCAATAAATGAATACTGCTGAATTGATGCACAATATAACTATCAAATATAAATATCTATTTGGATGACACATAATTTAATAAACATTAAAAACAGCAACAGCCCTAGACAGTTTGACTCAGTGGATAAGGCATCGACCTGTGGACTATAGGGTCCTGGGTTCGATTCCAGTCAAGGGCATGTACCTCAGTTGCAGGATGGATCCCTGGCCCTGCCAGTCTGGAAGAAACCAATCAATGTGTCTATCTTACATCAATGTTTCTCTCTCTCTCTGGGTCTCTCCTCCTCCCTTACACTCTTAATAATGAAACAAATATTCTTGGGTGAGGATTTACAACATCAAAAAATTCTTTCTAAAACAATGTTCCATAATTAATGTTAGATCTTTAGCAGAATCAGAAAATCTTTCCTGGGTCCTAAACTCAGTTTCCGGGCTAAAATCACAAATTAACTACTCTATGCCTCTGTTTCTAATTTGTAAAGTGGGAACAATACTTGTACCTAGCTCATAGAGTTTTTGTAAATATCAAATGAATTAATGCACAAGTCCTGGTTCATAGTAAGTGCTACATACATGTTTAATAGTATTAGTATCACTGAGACATTTTTAAAAAACTATATTTTATTGATTTTTTTACAGAGAGGGAGGGAGAGGGATAGAGAGTTAGAAACATCAATGAGAGAGAAACATTGATTAGCTGCCTCAGGCACACTCCCCACTGGGGATGTGCCTGCAACCAAGGTACATGCCCTTGACTGGAATCAAACCCAGGACCCTTGAGTCTGCAGGCCAACACTCTATCTACTGAGCCAAACCGGTTAGGACACTGAGACATTTTTATCTCTTTAGGCAATTCACAGTAACTTACCAGCCCCAGATAGTACAGATTAACTACACAATTTTTTGAATATAAGTATCCCAAATATTGTATGGCATATACTTATCTGAAAGTCAAATTTAACTGGGAATCCTGTATTATTATTTGACTTCACTCAATTCAGCTTCCTCATCTGAAAAAAATAAGGAAGTAAAACACTGACTCCAGAGTTATGTTTTGTATTTAAAGTGCATGGTATAAAGTAGCTACTCAGTCTCTTCCGGTCTTTTCTCATCTGCTACCTTCTTCTTGAGGTCACCCTTGGCTAACATCTAAAATACTAGCAATCCTCCCATGACTTCACAGACCCCTTTTCTGCTTTGTTTTTCATTTCTCCTTAATTCTTTCACCAACACACTATATTTTTGTATTTCCTTGTAAGTATATTATCTGTCTGCCCCATTAGAACATGGGTTCATGAGGATAAAGATCATTGTCTGTTTTGTTCACTGTTTCATCCCCAGTGCTCAGAAAGTACCTGGCACATTCGACAAATAATTGTTACTTGAATCAATCAATCAATCAACTGATGAATCAGTGTCTATTTTGCTACTATAACCTTTTTATGCCACGCAGCAGAGAATATAAAGTACTTTGAATGTATTGGTTCTGTGAGCCACTGAAGGTTTGTGGACAGGAAAAGCAATGAGCTACTAGACGTATTATAGATTGATCTCTCTGACAGACCAGGCACAATAGCTTGGAGGAAGGAACTGACATCAACCAGAGTGGCAGGTAAGGGAGGATAACGGATATGGATATAATGTGGCAGATGTAGAACTGAAATTACCATGGGCAAGACCAGCTACCCTTTTAGACATGGTCAATCCATCACATGGCTTTTCTTTTCTAAATGGTGAAGCATTCTCTAGAAGACATGATTAAAATACACGAACTGTATTTTGTTGAAAAAAACATGAGAGCAAGACTGCTGTTAAGAGATTTGACAAAGTTCACAACCTGAACAGGCTCCAAGCCCACCCTTCTTTCTACAACAGCACAGCTTGGTAAGCCCGCCATGGAACTCTGGAACAAATTCTCTTCTAGCTTTCGGCAGATTCACAAGCCTACATTTTATAGAGCCCTTATCCATAAAATGGAATAATGCCACAATCTGCCTTGTAGGAGCTATTAAGGAGGCTTATTGGTCCGGTTTGCTAAGAACTTTGCAAAGGAAAAGCCCAGTGCTGCTTAGTCCCAAGTCATCATTTTGCATAACCTAAGACCTGAAATTCTCAGATGCAGTCCATTTAAGTTATGCTTGTCTGGCCAATGAGCAGTGAGCTCTATCTTTTCTCTCTGTCTCCTGGCAAAAGCCATGTCTTAGAATGCAGAGTTTTTTATACCTGAAACTTAGCTTTCTGCATCTCTCAATGACATGAATCATTGTTGTGTGCACATGATTACATGTATATCCAACATATAGTAATTTCTCTCAGGTTCTCAATTTCATTTATAATCGTCAGGCAGTTTTATAAATGTCTCAGTCACGTTTCTGATGTGGATAGCCTCCTTGAGCCCATCCCTTATTGTTGGGATTTCCCACTAGCTAGGGTGTCCCTCATTTATACATAGTTGTGACCATCTCACTGTTCAACATTTAGTCAGAAGTGCCTTTTCTGTGAAGGGCTACTACAAAATGCGCTATCTGTAACTGAGTGAAGAAGCATAAAGAGAACAAGGGACTAAGGCAACGGGGTCAGGCAATGGGAAAGCAAGGCTGCATTGTTATACCTATGAGTGTTGCTATTAAATAGAAGAATTCTCATTGCTGGTCCATTTTCCTCTTTCTTTCTCTTTTCTTTCTTTTTTTGCCAGGAATGAGATTTGGCTTCTTCTTAGAGAAGGAAAAGTGTTAGGTTTACCTCTAAGTATAGCTGTTCCCATTCAAGTGAAATGAATGTCAGAAAACTTAACCCTTTACACATCGTAGTCCATTGAGTTAATCCATTGTTAGGGATTTGTACAGTATGAATTCTATCGTAGGAAGGGAAAGTGTCCTCAGTAAATTTTAGATGCATCACATGAACAAGTTTGGTAGACATATTAGTAGCTAACCATATCAGAAAATGTCCTAAACTTTTCCAAACTTGCTCATCTAGTAAGAGGTAGAGCTGTGCTCTGAACTCAGGCAATCTGGTTCCCATTCATTGTACTATACTGTTTATGCCACACCAGCAAATAAACTCCATATAATCTGACCAAAAGTCAATCCAAAAGATATCAGGATGTCTGTTATGAGATCTTAATTCCCCATGGCTGTCAACAGGTAAAATTTTGAGGTTTGGGGCAATAACTCACTGATTTGATTAGTCCTAGGTTTCTCTTTAAGGAAAGCAGACTACAAATAAAAGTAAATCAATCTATTTGATTTGGATTTGTTTTTTATAGAAATGATTTTGGTAAATTGCTACTCCAAGTCAGCAAATCCACTAAGGGTCTTCATAAGAGTGTAAATAGAATTGTTATAAAAGACTTTAAAGTAACATACATAAGGCTTAAATAATTTGCCCAAAGTCACACACAAATAAATGACAGAATTGGGGCTCAAAATCATGTCTTTCTGACTCCAATGTTACTTATATGATCTATTACTAGAGAATTATGTAGAGACTGTGTCTCTGTCTGTTCAGAGATACTAGTAGATAGGCAGATAGATACCTCTTCATAGCTTTCTTATTTCTATCTCTATCTCTATCTCTATCTCTATCTCTATCTCTATCTCTATCTCTACCTCTACCTATCTCTATCTCTATCTCTATCTCTATCTCTATCTCTATCTCTATCTCTCTATCATCTATATCTATATTTTTCTATCTATTAGAGGCCCAATGCATAAAAATTCATGCACTGGACAAAGGGTCCCTCAGCCCGGCCTACCGCTTCTCACAGTCCAGGAGCCCTCAGGGGTGGGAGGTGACCCAGTGATCAGGGGAAGGTGACACCCCCATCATACCTCTATTGCGGCCATGGCCAGCAGCGCAAGCCTCAGCTAGCCCTGGTCACCTGAGCCTCGGGCTGCCCTGAGCGGCTGGGCAGCCACCATCCAAGGCTTGCCTGCACCTTGGGCTGGCCCCAGGCATCTGGGGGGCTGAGGGCGGGTCCGGCACACCATATGCCTGCCGCCTGCCCTCCCCCCTTGCTGGGCAGAAAGGATTGGGGAACTCTGATGGTACTGAGGGGACTGTGTGCCACTATTTTGAGGCTATGGGCATTGCCATCTTTGTGACAGCATGACAGTCAATTTGCATATTCCCTCTTTATTAGATAGGTTATTTATCTATCAGATATGTATGAGTATGTATTTTTGTTAAGAAAACTAAAATGTAGGGCAAAAGTACCTCAAATGTAATCAGTCTCTGGGACTGTTCTCTAAACCACACTATACTAGTAAACGCATGTCAAATATTTCTCTTCTTTCACCATTTGTTCATACATGTTTCCACTTTGAAACTATGGAGCAATTACAGGATGAATGTTGGCCATTTTGTGTGCCTCCTTGTCCCAAGTGTTACATGTATAAAAATCTTTAAATTTATGTTTTTTTATTTTTACTAAGACCTTTCTATCCCTGTGGCTTATCTTCATAGGAACCTGTCAGAAATGAGAGATGCAAACTATCTTGTGATTACTATTTTGCTATATTATGTCATGAACCCTATTTTACTAGTTTATAATTATTTTTGAAGAATATAAAAATGGAGAATCATTCCAATATTCCCACCAGGACAGTCTCTATCCAAACCGGGCACATCTCAAAATAATGTTGGTGGATTTTGCATTTTCTCTAAGTTTTTCCTTTGACCCAACCCCACCCTGGGGTATAATGTGTGGCAGAATTAGCCTAGAGAGCCTTTGATTCACCATCTTCAAAAACTTTATTATTGGTGATCTAGTTTCTTTGAAATGTTATACTAAAAGGATAATGGAGCTTCACAAATGTGCCTGATCATAGCACAGAAAAGCATATTTAACAATAAAACATTGAATACTAATATCTATATCTGGGACTTCAAAAACCACTTGCAGGCTTAAAAGAGTTATGGCAAAGTTTTTGTCTCATGTGCCTACTCTGATGTATTGGTAATATCCTACTGAAGCACTACCCAGAGAGTAATTCTCTGACCTGTCAGGGCTCAATAGGAGCCTCAAGATCAATTAGTGATCTTTGTCACAATTAGGAAACTGGGCACTGAAGCCAGACAGTTACCCTACTCAGGCCCAAAGCTTTCTACACAGTGATTTTCTGTCAATTTATTCCTAAGGATGACATGGATAATACTATATTGTCATAAACTTTATCCAGGTTTAATAAGATTTTTATTGTTTGAGAGTTCTTCATGCCAAACCTGCATAGATTTGGTGCAATTTAGACCCATTTTCTCTTGTTCAGCCTTATTCAGAAGTAGACTTGCCCTATAATAACTCTTCTTATATGTAAAGGCTGTCATTAAAGAATGGCCTGGGGGTTGTCCAGTGAGACAAGGAGGCTGCAAATTGGGACAATGGCAATTGAGATGTGCATTGTATTATACCTCCAGGCTGAAAAAGGCATCTGTTTTCAGGGAAAATAGGCATTCCTGTTGCGTCACAGCAGGAATAAGTGAAGCTTTCTGAACAAAATAGAGAAATACAATAGCATGGACTTACGCAATGTAGACTCATAATAGAAAACACATTTGACCCATTTTATAACAAAGAACCCACTCCCTGTGGTATTTCTGTGGTCCCATTAGTTGTCTTTGGGTTCACAGAAATTAATTACACCATATTGCCTATTATCCCTCACCCTCTCTTTCATCAAAGCCTGCATAGAGTGGCAAGAGTAAATGAAAAGCTAATCATTAGTTGGGCCCAGATTTTGTAGTTATACAAAAAAATATGTAGTTATACAAAGAAAAAAAACAGTCAAGGAGTTTGCCAGATGATAATTAATGTATTATTTCACACTGATCAAATGAAATATGATAGAAGGAGTGGAGGTGAGCTTGATTTTTATTCAGGTGAACAGTCTTTAAATCATATATAAGGGGGAGAGGTATGGAAAAGAAATGGTCTTTAAATCTGTATGATAAATGTTTCAGCTTAAAACAGAAGATAACTTAAATATTTATTAATTGCCTACCCCATTACAGGCACTGCCACATATTTTCTCTACTGCTGGGGCTCCAAGGGGCCTATACAACACCCCCTTTTTTCTCTACTTGAGTTCAGAAGCAGTTGAGAGTCAGACTCAGGAGATGGACAGATTGGGATGAAATGATCAGCTTTATGACTGATGAAGCTGTCAGAGAATGTGATTTAATGTAGCTGAGTATACCTGAGAATACATCCTACCTAAATGGAACTTATGCCGAACTATGAGCCCATTCCATGGAGGAGGGATATAAGACTCCCAGAATATTTAAAGGGAGAAGAGATAGTGAGAGGAAGGAGCTGAACTCTTTAAGTCCAGCTGATTCTTACAAAAATTAACAACCAGAAAAGTAATGATCCTTCAGGTGAGAGAAATAAGTGAGGAAATCAGTGATGTTACTCTAATGGAAATCCCTCCCCATGAAAACACAGAGTGGGGGAATGGTGTTCCCTGGTAACGTTTAAAACTACTGTTACAAAATTTAAAATATTTGTTAAAGGAAAAAGCTTACATTTTACAAGAGCCACATTCCCATACATAGAGGAGATTTTCTATCCCATTCCCTGAGAGGAAAACAAAATCTAATAGAATAAAAGCATAATATTGAAACTGACCATTTCTTTGGGACACCTAAGCCATGCCCACCAGCCTATCAGAGTGGCTGTATGCAAATTAACTCAGCCAAGATGGCGGCTGGCAGCCACGGAGTGGCTGCAGGGCTGAAAGCAAAGCGGCTCCCCAGGCCCTTTGCAGGGCACTGGGGAGTGGGAAAACAAGGCAGCAGGGGACCGGTGAGTGGGAAAGAGGTGGCAGGGGGCCGGGGGCCTGCTTGGCTGCTCCCCAGACCCTTTTCAGGGACCAGGGAGCGGGAAAGCAAGCTCTCGGGGGTCAGGGGCCTGTTTGGCAGCTCCCCAGGCCCCTTCCGGTGATGGGGGAGCTAGAAAAGGCTGGCCTGACTACGAGGTTTTCCCAGCTTTCCAGTGCGTGGAGGAAGATGGGCAGTAGGCAAACTTGGCAGGCAGTCAGCACCCAGCCCTGGCCACAGCTCAAAAAAGAGAATAACATGCAGGGGAGGGAAGGAGTCTAAGAGATCAACATAGAGGGGGTGCCTGCTCCAAGCCTAGAGGCAGGTCCCCAGCAGATAGACACACACAGAAGGACTGCTCCGAGCCTCAGATGAGGCTGGGGGCAGACCCCCAGTGGCGACACACTCTCTCTCTCTCTCTCTCTCTCTCTCTCTCTCTCTCTCACACACACACACACACACACACACACACACACACAAAAGGCGCCTGGCAGACTGGGGCCATCATAGGACATCCACTGAGGGGTTCCAGGTTATGAGAGGGGGCAGGCTGGGCTGAAGGACCCCCACCTTCCCCCCCCCTGCATGAATTTTGTGCACTGGGCCCCTAGTTGTTAAAATATTTCTGGTTTCTCTTTACTCCCTGCTACTGATTAAAAAAAAAATTATGAGGGCTCTTATTATAAACAGGCTAATGGCTATTTTTATTTGTTTGTTTTTTAACTTAGAAAAGCAATTTCATGTAGTTTTTATTAAATATATTTGGGTGACATTGGTTAATAAGATCATATAGATTCCAAGTGAACATTTATATTATACATGATCTGTGTATTGTATTGTGTGCTCACCACTAAAAGTCAAATCATCCTCCGTAATCATATATTTGGCCTCCTTAACCCTTTGACATCCTCCACCCATCTTCTCTCTGCTATCATACTGTTGTCTGTGTCTGAGTTTCAATTATTTATTCCTCATATGAATGGGATCATATAACTTCATTTATTTTTATTTCAAACCCAATGGCTAATAAGCCAGTAAAGAAAGCCAGAAAGGACTGTAGATGGAACATTCTCTCAAAGAACCCATTTTGCTCAGGGAATCAAGAAGAAACTCTATTTCTTAGGGGAAAAAATCTTAATAGTAATAATAATAACAACAAAAGACACATAGCATGATTAAGCTGAAAGAAAAGAGATATTTCATAGGGGAAAGATTGATAAGTAGATTAGATAGATATACACAGGGAACTAGACATTAAAAGCCTGGCTAGATGCATTTGGAAGGAAAACAAGATGTAATCAGGTTGAACTGCTTTTAATAGGAGCACTATAAAAGGAAAAGACACTTTAGTTGTCATTAGATAAGAGAGAATGGTTAGAATAAAAATAAACTTAACACCAAAAAAAGGATAATATCTCAGTGAGAAGCTGATACAGCTCCCCCAATGGTTCTAGAAAAATCATTCAAAAGTATCTTCTCAAAGTTTTAGATAGAAGTTACAAGAGCATTGGAACATTCCTTGAAGAATAATTTAAATAAATAAATAAATAGATAGATAAATAAATAAATAAAAGATTAAAAGCACAGAATCAGTATAAGTGACTGTAAGATGACCACGAAGTTGACACACGTAGTGTAAGAAAAGAAAGATATTCCTTGCATACCAGAGGAAATAAGTTTAAGGAATGTAGGAAGTTACAACTCTTTGGAAATGGAGGCCAGGCTAGACAAATTCACTTCAGTTGAGTGATTTTAAGGGACTTGCATCTATTTCAGTAAAAAATAAACCCAGACTGCAACCCTGGGGCAAACATACTTTGAGCTGGCATTTTGAGACTGGGCAAAATAAAAAATGGAAAGGGCTATCAGCCATGTGAGATTCAATTTACTGGGGTCTTATCATGTGGTTGCCTCATGTTTTTGTTTGTTTGTTTTGTTTTTATCACCACTAGAAATTTGATAAAGGAGGGAGGTATATTAAATTTGAGGGTATTTTTATTTTGTTGGCATTGTATTCCTGGAGTTTATTTATGCTATTACTTAGAGTCATTATCTAACCTCTGTTAAGATATATTGGACAATCTGTGCATATCTTGAGATGAGAAATGGAACCCAGTGCTAATTTTTAGCCTGGAGTCCAGCACACACAGCCTCGGAGTTAGGTAATGTGCTGTTGTGAAATATTTCTGAGCTTTGTGGTGGCCGTCAGGGTAAATCTGCTTTCCACGAGAGATGCCAGGAGAATCACCAGAGAGACAGTGGTTGGGTGATACTAGGGGCCCAAAGTTGTCCAACATGGCAGGACAGGTAAATTTACTCCTTGCAGGTGAAATGGTAACAGGCCAATTGAAGCTTCTTATTGAAACTGTGTCTTCCAATCAGTTTTGTCAGCAATAAGCAAACTTTTTGTCTTTATTTTTATTTTCAAATTCTATATTCTTTCATTTTTAACAGCTTCATTGGAGTATAATTTATATTCCAAAAGCTGCATGTTTAATGTACATAATTAATGAGTTTGGACATATGCTTATGCCCATGATACTCTTAGCACAATCAAGGCAATACACATATCGATCACCCCAAAAGTTTCTTTTGTCCCCCTCCCCCTTTTTGAGGGGTTGGTAACAACACTTAATGGGTGATCTATCCTTATAACCAAACTTTAAGTGCACAAAACTGTGTTGTTAACTGGAAGCATAGTATTGCACAGCTGATTTCTAGAACTTGCTCATCTTCATAACTGAAACTTTAAACCCATCGAACCACAACTTCACTTCCCCACTCATCCCAGCCCTGGCAGCTACCATTCTGTTCTCCACTTCTGTTGGTTTGACTCTTTTCAATTCCTCCTGCAAATGGAATCATATGGTATTTGTCCTCCTGAGACTGGTTTATTTCACCTAGCACAGTGTCCTCCAGGTAGAGTCTAGCTTTCAATCCTGAACTTTGGATGGGGAAGAAAAGAGTGGTACTTCCCCCTCTGAGATGAGGTCATAGCCAATGCAATGAAGATCTTTCCCCAGGTTACATTTGCAGAAAATCTTAAACCCAAATTGAAATCCTGCTTTACCTGACTCTGTTGTTTATAGCTTTCACAATTAAAATGATATTATTTAATAATTATATAATGACTAGAGACTCGATGCATGACATTCATGCACTGAGGGGATGGGTGGGAGGGAGTGGTCCCTCAGCCATGCCTGCACCCTCTTGCAGTCCAGGATCCCTTGGGGGTTGGGCCTAAGTCCTTAGTGCTGCCATGGAGGTGGGAGAGGCTCCTGCCACCAGTGATGCATTTGCCAGCCATGAGCCCGGCTTCTAGTTGAGTGGCGCTCTCCCTGTTGGAGCTCACTGACCATCAGGAGGCAGCTCCTGCATTAAGCCTCTGCCCCCTGATGGTCAGTGCGCGACCTAGCAACTAGTCGTTCCCCCACCATTTGGTCAATTTGCATATTTGGGTTTTAGTATATAGGATTATGGCATTCACATGCAGCAAATGTAGTAATTTCACATCCAACGTCAATACCCATTTTATTTTCCTGTACCACGTTGTTTCCCTTTGGTCGGGATGCATTGGTCTATGTGCGTGTGCAATATGTAATGGGGAATCGTAAGTGAATGAAATACTAAACGCTTAATATTCCATGACCTGCTATCGTGTTATTCTATTGGTAGAGTGGAAGCTATTTATTTTATGCATTTTTGTTTGTTTGTGTTTGTTTCCTCCTACAGATGCTTATCAAACTTGCAACCCAGGTATATGTCCTTAGAAACCCTTTGGTGTGTGGGCCGACACTCCAACCACTGTGCAACTCTGTCCTGGGAAGGACCTGTTTATTCTTTTTTTAAAATATATTTTTTTTATTGTTGATAGTATTACAGATATCTCCCATTCCCTCTCTTCCCCCTGCCTTCTCCCAGCCTCTACCCCCAGATCTTCACTACCCTATTGCCCGTGTCCATGGGCTATGCATATACGTATATAAGTTCTTTGGTTTATCTCTCTCATTCCCCCAACCCCACACCAAGGTATGTCAGTCTGTTCTATGCCTCCTCGCTTTGGGTCTTATTTTGTTGGTCAATTTATTTTGTTCATTAGATTTAACAAATAAGTGAGATGTGGGACATTTACACTATGGGATACTATGTAGCTATGAAAAAGAGACATTGCTTACTGTTTGGGACAGACAGCATGGATGGCCTGGGAAAGTATTACGCTAAGTGAAATAAGACAAACTGAGAAAGACAAAGATCACACAGTCTCACTTATTTGTGGAAGCTATTTATTTTAAATAATTGTAATTTATCTCAACTTTACAAATTAGCAACATAACACCTCAGTTTACACGGGAAGCTCTAAATTCATTTAATTATTTTATTCCAAGTTAGTCTGGGATTCCCCCCTCAAATTATATACCAGAATGCAGACTTCCTATTACTTACCAAATCACTGTACTTTCTGTGCTAGACAATAGAGTATCGTTCAGCACAAACCCACTGACAGCCTGAGACAAAGCCATCTCAACTAAATCAGTCTTTTTGAAAGAGAAAATTAAATGCTTGTAGTAAGCCACTGAGGCTTTCTGGTGATTTTTTATGCAATATCATCGTACAACTGACTCTTACAAATTATTCCCGATCTCGTTTGAGAAGCCACTAGGGGAAATGCCTTCTGTAGGGAGCCTGCATTAATACGTTCTCTCTGTTACTCTAATGTTTCTAACTGCTGTTACTGCAGAAAGAGTGAACAGTGGCATGCTATGTGGTAGAGTGAGGGGGTGGTTCCCAACTGCCCTCCACGGAGAAATGCATGATGGACAGTGTTTACATGATTGGCACATTCCCATGAGGGTTCCTCAGAATTCTTGGCAAGCTAGCTATAACTCAACCAGCCCTGTCTCTCTAACTAAGAGAAGCATATTGTAATAGATGAAAAAGTGACAGTGATACATTTTACAGAGATACTATTAAATCTACTTTAAAGTATATTTTTAAAATAATTAGTCACAAACATTAATAATTTAATATTGACCTGCCTAATGGGCAATCATGACCTGAACTCTGTATCATTATGGTAGACAACACCTTGCTACTCTCTAAACATCATTCCTCTCTGATTCTATGCAAGCCTGTTATGTTCTACCTCAAGAGTTAAAATCATGCTTTAGATGTTACCTTACATGTATCTAGTACAGTATACACTCAATAATGCCCCGACCCTTTCTTTTGCCTCTCTCTTTGTCCTTCAGTGGTCTTCTAAAGAAAAAGATGTCATAACTTCTACCCATCTATATAGAATGCAAAACATTGATTTTAACCTGAATGCAACTGAGGCCCATTTTTATTGTAGGATTTCTTGTTGGATTTTGTGGAAGGGGGGTGGATATGAAGCTGCACCAAATGTTCTGGCAGGTTCCCTTTCCTGTTGCACATTGTATTGCTTAATGACATCTGATTCCAGAGCCACAGCATTGCAAGCGGCAGTAAAGAAAACTGACTCATTTCAACTATCACAACTGACATACTAGTAGTCTGGTCTATTTAACCTTTTTCTCCTTTATTTGTTACCTTAAGCCCTCTTATTCCCCTGGACATGGATTAGAGTTGTGGTTGTGGACTTGCAATTGGAGACGGACTATCTACATACCACTTTTCTCTTCCTAGCCATGACTTCATCTTCTTTTCTATGTTTATTTCTCTGGTGTCAAAATAAGGAAGGGGGTGGAGTGGAAACAATGGCATTAGCTAATGGCAGGTCAAGCTGTCTCCTTTCTCAGCACTAATTGTTGTTTACTTTTGCAATTGTTTTTTGCTCTTCGAGGTCCACACTAACGCTGAATGTCTAGCTTACTTTCCTTTTGTTCAGAAGGGGCTCAACTTTTGGTTCTTTCTAGGAGATATGTTTGTTGGTTCTTTGCATAGCTCTTATGGTGGTCTCCTCTTTCTTAGTAGCTTAGCCTAAAATATCGAACTAGGACTCAGCTTCTTCATCCCAAGTTCTTTTATAGGTTTGATTCTTGTGGGTGTGTCTTCAAACCTTTGATGTGGTGGTCTTCTAATCCAGAAGATGCTCTTAAGAGGAGACAATGCAGTGCAAACCCTAGCTACCTGCAGCTATAGGTAACTTGTCATGCCAAATGATGGAAATACAGGCTGCTTCTTCAGCATTCTCTTTCTTAACTCCACCATGTCTCTTGCGCGATCTTCTGTCTGCTTTAGTCATATATCAGTAGGTCCACAAATTCTGTGCTCAAATGGACATTGTGTCCATGAATGAAATCCTAGACTTTCTTTCTTGTAATAAATATCATGTTACTTGTTCATATTTAAGGTCTTCTTTTTCTCATCTTCACAGGGAAAACAAGTTGAGTGTCCTAAGGTTGGACTCTCCCTCCCAAGTCTATTTTCTTCTCACTCCTAGTCCCTCTATTTTAACTCTCCTTAGAATACACAGTGTAACCTATTTAATGTCTTTAGCATTTGGGGCAAACCTGAGATCTCAAGTGAATAGCCAAACCCTCTTGAAACACTGCCTAGATTATGTAATAATTGGGTTCTCAGTAGAGCACCATCTCAACCATGGTAATCTCTATGTTTGTTCAACAAATATTCATTCTTTCCATCTCCATGAAGGACTGCTCTCATCCTCACCCCACCAAGCTTGAGCTTGGTCCTGTGATTTTATTTGACCAGTGGTATGTGAATAGATGTGTTTCAGCCAAAACTTTAAATGCAGTTGTATGAAATGGCTCATGCTCTTGCCATTACCATGAGGAGACCGTGCCCCAGGTAACTGCTATTTTTCCAGGCTTCGTTTCAGAGTAGAAGACATAGGGAGCAGTCTTGAACCTCAACTTAGACAAGCCACTGCTGACTCATTGGCCAAGCTATGAAAATGACTATTGACCAAGCCACTGAGATTTCAGGGATGTTTGCTGGTACATTAGGATCTGATTAATATGTGAAGTCAGATCTCTACATTATTCCATAATATTTTGCAGTGCCTCAGACTAAATATCTTACACACTCAGGATTGGTTTCTTGGATATGTGCAATCACACAAGGTCTGAGACCTGGGTTGATGCTCTGCTATTATTAATAATTTTTTAACACCAGGACCCATCTTTTTGTATGTCACTGGACCGCATCAAATTGTGCGGCTGGCCATGTATCTGATTTATGTATTTTAGTGGGAATTGGTCAGAAAGCAAAGAGCAACTTTATTTAGCAGCATGGTAACTCTGGCTTATGCTTTATGATATAATCACACGCACACGTGCATACTCACACATACAGCATTAACTTTGCTGGCATAATGGTTTTTAACTATGTGATTTAGTGTCTGTAGAATCTTGAAGAAAGTCGCTATAATTCTCTTAGTTAAAGTTGGTTTGTTTGTAAAATAGTTTGTATAATGATACCTATACTGTGGGGTCTTCAGCTGAAACAATGATCTTGGAGATCATTGACAGGTGGACACAACTCAGTGAATAAGTAGGCGTGGAATTTGGCAAGATGGGAGTAAAACAATTGGAAGGAAATAGAAGTGCATAAATGTCTGTTGTTCAAATGATGTAAAAAGTTTCCACAGTTTTAACGTGCACAGTAGCTGTCTAGTTGTCTTTTTGCATTTTCTCAACATTGCATTACCGTCCACAAAAATACACTAAAATATCCCTAAAGTGTTTTCCAAAAATATTGCTGCAACATTTCCATATATTTAGATAAGCTATATAAGAACATAGGATTAACATTTACCCCGATTCCTTGTATAAAAAGCACTTTTAAAAATGTTTTTGGCAAGCAATAAATTCATACTGGAGCATCCAAATTTGCCAGGGATTGGGCAAAGTATAGGCACATAAATACCTTTGCTTGTCCCAGGATTTAGTTGAGCCATTTCGTTTATTTTAGAGCTGCTCAGATCATTGTGACTGAGAGAGCCACTTAATGTCATTTCTACTGCATGTGTCATTAAAGATTGCTGGGAGGTTGTGAGTCTGCAAAAAAAAAAAAAAAACCTTATTTAGATCTCCATGCATCTTACAATTATGTTCTCTAAGATGTGCACCGATCAGAGAAAGTGAATAGAGTGCAAGAATGAAGAAGTAAGCATGGCTGAAAGAGACCAAGAGAAGGGTCTCTAGAGATACAGTTCATCTACATATGTCACAGTTAGAGGAATTTGGGTTCCACTCTTGTGGGTTTATTTCATCTAAAGATATTTTCTTAATGGCAAGCATTGTGCTGATCACCAAAGCTGTACAGGGAGTAAAATAGGATCCCTGCTTTACAGAATTTAATCTAGTAGCTAATAGCTAATTTGGAAAGAAACAGGAGGACAGGGCTTAGCCTGAAATATATGAAGAAAATGTGTATCAACTCTCAGCTAATGAAACAAAAAATTACTCATCTCCTGCTATAGCAATAAACAAACTGTTTTCAACAGTATAATTCATATTTTACAGTGATTGTTTATATACATTTGACCATGATCTTTTGTGAATCTCTTTCAAACCTTGAGAGATGAGAAAATTAAGGCTAGGTGCACAATAAATAAAGAGCTATTACCTGGTAGGAAGAGTTAAATGTATCCTTTGGGATACAAGAATCAAGGGGAAGGATGGAAGCCACGCAGAAGGGGAGGGGGGGCTGCCTTACAATGCTGAGGGTTGCCCTGCTTTAGGAGAGTGTGCAAACAAAGGGTGTATAGTCCAACATGAGGGCAGCAGACACAGTTTAAGATTTCTCTCACTCTGTCATATATGTGTCTTTTCCACTACCCCCCCTGGTTTTCAAACTAACGCATGCTTCACAAGTTTGCTACAAACTAGTAGTACTATCTTGGGTAAGTCATCTAACTTCAGTTTTTCCCCAGGTTTAAAATGAGGATATTAGAAAAATATGTTGTCTACATGTTGTTTACCAGCTTAAAATTTTATAAAATCATAAAATTGTCTCAGGAATACTTTACTCGGCTTAACAAGAAAGATGGGTAGTGATAGTACCAAGATGAGGTCAGTCAGTTGTTTGGTACTAAAAAATGTTGGCTCATATTTTAGATTTTTATTAAAATGGGTGTGAGACCTGAAAACAGGCCAGACAAAATAAATTCTCTTGAATGTGGCATTTGATGCACTGTGACAGCTAGGAAGCAAATTATAGTTATCCCCATTCCCCGGCCCCTTTCCCAGTTCTCTCTGCGTTCAATCTTCTCTTGATTTCCTCAATGGAAACTCATTGTATCCTGAGCCTTGCACCATTAAAGAAAAGTCTGATTTTCTGTCCTCTGATATTGTCCTCTGAAAACATGTGTTGTGGTTGTACAGTGTAGCTTGCTGTAGATATTAACACTACTTGTCTCTGGAAGCTGACTAATGTGCTTATTTTAGGTAGCTCGTTCCTTTCATGGTAAAGATTTTGTGCTGAGAGATATGGAGTGCCAATTTTGCAGAGAAATATTGCTTATACTGATTCATATGGCTGGGCATTTAATTTCGTGTACTTACAATCCAGCAAAATTACTTGGATTTTCTTTTGTGGTTCAAGGAGAAATTGATTTCTATAGAGTTTTGATTATTATTAAAGGTTATAGGAACTGGGAGCTAATAATAATAATAATCACTACCATTCATCAAATGCTTACTATGTGCCAGAAGTTATCCCAAGTTGTTTTGGACAATATTTTTTTGCACATATTTCTTATACAGTCCTTTCAGCCACTCAGGAGGGTAAGTACATTGTTTTTCCAGTTTCCAAGATGAGAGAACTCAAGCCCACGGACTCACTTACCAATCTAGGTTGTTCTATTTCACAATTTCAAAGTACTGGCTCTCTTTATGCTCTTACTCCCCCTCCTCTTAGTCTTCATCTCCTTTCTCTGCCCCTGCTACATTCTCTCTCTCTCATTTCTCCCTCTCTCCTTCTGGTCTTTCTTTTTTCTTTCCCTCCTTCTTTATTGAGATAAACGAGAGCAAAGTACAATGACATAGAATAGCTACAACAAATAGTTATGGTGAAATACTTAAAAGGCACAAGTCAAAAGGAAAGGAATTCAATAGCCCATGTAAGTGCCTTTTCCTTTCAGTATATATAGTGCAGATGAGGTGCTACAATTGTTTCTCTCTCTCTCTCTCTCTCTCTCTCTCTCTCTCTCTCTCTCTCTCTCTCTCCCTCTCTCCCCCCCTGTCTTTAGGAGTCACCATGTTGTCTTAGCCACCAGCCAGCGGGGATATAATGTCTATCACACAGAGCTTTCGATCGATGATGATGTTCGGAATCTCAGGGTATTGACTGAAGATGAGTGGGGATATTTTTGATTGAGAACATAATTACAGAGTCCAACTCGGCAGAGTTTCACAACTTTGACTTCTACTTTCCTATATCCAGGTCAAAATGCATCCTTTCACAGGCACTTGATAGCAAGTAGATGGTTCCCTCCTCTAAAGCTCACACCCAGATCCTCTAGCAAAGATCTTCATCTCTTTTCTAAGGTAGTGAGAACAAAGGCTCTGACCTGGATATGTTGTTTCCTCGGGACCAGACTGAGAATGCTCAGAACATGCCCCAACCACTGCCCCCCAGAACTAAAATCTGACCCTCAGATAAGTTTGTTTGCCCTTAGCTATAAAGGGCTTGGCCTTTCTCCCAAAGCAAGAATGCTAGAGATGAATTGCATCAAAAGCTGAGAGGGAACACATCAGGCCCAGGCAGGCGATGGTTGAACTGGGATTCCTTCTAATATAAGGTGACAGGGAGGGAACAGGAGAGCACAACATGAAGCAGCTAAGAGCAGGATCCTCGGGGCAGAAGCACTGCTTTGCAGGGGAGACCAACAAGAAAGGAGCTCCCCAGCCAAACTGTGAACTTCCAGTTACCTACAGTGGGCTCTGTGTCCAGGCTGAGGTTAAGTCAGGGTCTTGTTGGCTTTTTAACATAACTTTTTAAAGAATCACACTCAGTTTAGAAAAAAAGAATGGATTGATTCATTGTAGGACCCGGGCCTTGGAAAGTAGGTAAGTTTACCTGGCAATGCAGGAATGACCAGATGGTCGTTATTGTGCAAAAATAAGCATTTGTAATGGATGAAGACTCTGGAGTCTGTCTTGGTCTGCTGAGGCTGCTACAACAAATTGCCACAGATTAGGGGCAGTTGTTTATAAGCAACAGAAATATATTTCCCACAGTTCTCCAGGATGCCTGTATCAAAGCAGGGGGCTCTGAGGGGTCTCTTACAAGAAAACTAATGCCATTTGTAAGGTTACTACTCTTCAAAACCAAGGCCCTACTTCCTTTGGGGGTTAGCATTTCAACATATGAATTTCGGGAGAACATAAACATTCAAATCATAGCAGAATTCAATTGCTTAAGTTTAAAATCAAGCACTGTGATTAATATCTGTGTAACACATTGCCCGTGACTTAGCATCGCCAAGTTTTAGTTTCTCCATCTATACAATGGGAGCAAGGACAGAGTCTCACCAGTGTATATTTGAATAAGACCATTCATGTAAAGGAGCGGACATAATGACTAAAGAAATGTTCATTCTTGCTGTTTTCTTTAAACGATTGTCTCCAGAAGGAAATGTTCAGGAAACTTGACTGAAGTGGAAATAAAACACAATTAACCCATTGTGTATCTTGCCTTGTGCCGACTAGGCTGTGTTCTCTTAAAACTAGTTACCCCAAAGTGTCTTCACATGCTTCCGAAATAGGATTTTTAGATCTGAATGTAAAGGAAGTTTTTAATATGCAAATACAGTCCTACAGACAGCATCTTCTGCCCTCTTCTGGTTTCTCCAAGAAATTCAAGTGTATGTAAAAGCTAAATGGAAACTGCATTGTTTTTATTTTATTTTCAGTGGACACCCACAGTTTGCTGTTTCTCCGGTTCTAGATGAGAAAGAATCACCTGTAATAATAAATATGGGTCACCAGAAATCCTTTAGATTTTTCAACAATTTGCTTTTGAAATGGAGATTTCATTTTGTTACCCGTTCTTCTAGCTCTCTGTGTCATCATTGCTAAATAAATAATTGAGCTGTGCCACAAATTACTGCAGAAACTAAAATCTGAGGCCATTATCATTCCTGAGATAATTAAGCAGATGTTTAAAATAGAACTGGCCTGTGAGAACCTTTGATTACAGAAAAGACCTGGGGCCAAAAGCCTCACTTCCATTGGAGGTGGTATTGGTTTTTAACTAATTTTCCCCCCAGCCTTCAAAAATTAAATAAAAGCATCATTTTAAAGGTGGATCCATTCAGACCACTGGCAGCCAAGGGTCTTTCATTTTGCTCTTTTTAAGTGCGGTGTGGATGAGGATCAGTGTGCTATGCCTTTGAAGGTATCTGCACAGGCTCACAGCCAGTCAGAGAAGTCACGGTGTGGCAAAAGCTTTCCTGTTAGAAGGCAACACCAAAGGGGAGGTTTGTGCTGCTTAGTATGAGGGAGCCAGAGGACAACTTGCTTTGATGGGGAGGGCTGCAGTGACCAGGGATCCACTTGTTCAAAGACTGTTGCTAAGGAGGGTCTCACACATTTCAGGGCTTCCTGGGGTGGCAAAGACTTAGCGAAATCCTATGAAAGGGACGTTGGGTCAGAATCCCAGTTGTCAGGAAGAGCAAAGAGGAATAGAATGACTCAACATGAAAGCAGCAAAGCATTTGTGATTTCAGCTGCAGTGTTTTCTGAGATGGTATAATCAGGTGTCACCAAAGTTGAAGAGTCATAATCCAGACGATAACTTTTCAGTCAGTTATAAATTGTGAATGTCAAGAATTTACATCTTTTCTAAGGTTACCCCACACACAAAGAACTAAAAGCGTTTATAGCAAGAAACTGAGGACACAAGATTTACGATTATTATTATTATATATAAGAATAACCAGGTCAAATAACCTGTAGGATTTGGACAAAGGAGAGTCATGGGAACATTTTCCTTTACTGAATTAAAAACACATCAAAAGGATACAATGATTAAAAGTGTTGTACTAACTTTAAAACCTAAGGCAGAAAAATGGAATAAGACATAAGCGGAAGAGACAAATGCTAGCCTCTGACAAATAATGTACACTTGCAGGAGGAAAAAGGAGTTTTCAATGAATGAGATTGAGATAATTGCTTAAATATTTGGGAAATAACATATACCAAAACATATTCCAGAAAGATTGCAAATTTAAATATGCAAATACCTTACAATGGAATGAGAAAATAGTTAAATGTATAATATCTATCTAATATATATCTATATCTATATTAGAATTTTATTGAAAATTTATTTATTTATTTATTTATTAAAATATATTTTATTGATTTTTTACAGAGAGGAAGGGAGAGGGATAGAGAGTTAGAAACATCGATCAGCTGCCTTCTGCACACCTCCTACTGGGGAATGTGCCCGCAACCAAGGTACATGCCCTTGACTGGAATTGAACCTGGGACCTTTCAGTCCACAGGCCAACGCTCTATCCACTGAGCCAAACCGCTCAGGGCTGAAAATTTATTGAAAAAGATATATAGTTGTATCACTCATAGTTTTTATAGTTACAAAAAAACAGAAACTTCTCCAGCTATTTACTCTAGTAAAGAGCTAAAGGAATTTACTAAGGAACATCAGCTCATAGCATCTCTAAGACAATCAGATGACTATGAGGTAAAACCACGCTGCCAAGAAAAACTCCTGACCCAGGCTGTGTCATTGGAACAGAACTACAGTCCCACACCCCTAGCCATGATGCCAGAAGGCTTCCCCTTGGATTCTGAGAGTGGGCCCAACTATCGAGCCACTGCCACCACTGGTCCTGAAAGCTCTATGCCTCTTGGCTACGCTATGCCAAGAAATGGATGGATTCCATGTGGATTCTCTTTGCTGTGTTTTCCTCTTCCAAGTGGAAGATGGAAGCATGTGCTGGAGTCTGGATCACCTAGGCCATGTTCTAATGACTAAGGGGGCTGGAAAATGGAGTCTGCTTAAAATCCTGAGGTCATTCTAATCTACACATCCTTCCCCACTCAGCTTCACTTATTCTTTTCACATGCATTTATGGAGATGCTGTTAAGTCTCAGGTACTGTGTTTCTATGGTTTCACCAGGGTTGCCAAGCAGCTGTGGGTATTTAGATAGTGTTGCATCCATATGTGTCCGTGCTCAGCTCAAGGTTAAGGAATTATTTCTGAGACTCATTATCCACACGCTATCTTTTCCATAAAGACAAGATTAAGGAAAGATTGGCTTTCAAATGACATCGAAGGTGTGGGATGCTTCTGGGATGACTAAAATCCTTCTATATTAAGCATTTACTGAGCTACTGTGTATGTTTTAGCTGGGTCAGATGCCACCTGGTGTGATTTTGTCCCTGGTCTTCAGACAGAAGAAGTGGCTGGAATTGTCAGCGGACTGGTAATGAGCACCGTTTTTTAGAATTTTTTAAATTGGTGTCTGAGGGAGATTTGATGATGTGATAGCCCAGTAGTGCCTCAAACTTCCTATTAAATCCAGAGAAGTCATGTAACTTTCTCAAGGTTACAGAGCTAGTTGGTTGCAGAGATGGGGCTTGCCAGCTAAAGATACACTGCGGCCAGAAATGATTTAAAATAATTTATATTATTTTTCTTCTATTCCTCCAAATAACAACACACGCCAGTTAGCATTCATGTCAGACCCATTATTCACTCTACCTCCACAATCTGTCTTTCTCTGAATTTATGAAATGTAAAACAGAAAAATTACAGGTTTTATAGTTAGAATCTATAATACTTAGGGTACAGTATAAAAGGCCCTATATTAATTACATTTCTTCTGGCTTATTGAATAATTCTTCTCTTTTCTTTTTTTTTGCATTAGGGTTTACATTTTCCCTAAATACTGAGAATAATTTTTTTTTAAAAAAGCAATCGTGAATGTCATTCTTGGATGTAATCATATTCTTTAAAAAATGGCATGAGGCATGTCATAGCACCTCAGTTTTTATAAGATTTATACCTTCTGTCTTTTGTAACATACCAAATAGGCATTTAAAGCAAAGCACAATATGGTTGCTTGCTCTGGAAATGGAAATCACTCAGGTTGCTGATGCCTGAGGGAGCTTCTGGCCATAAACACAGCAACAACCAGCACATCTGGAAAACACACTCTGTCCCCGGCAGTTTTTCGACTGCTTCCCATGCATCAACTCAATCTTCACAGACACGTGTGAGCTAGGAGTTACTAGGCTCCCATTTCACAGATGAGGAAAATGAAACACGGAGATTGCCACTTTGTTCGGTCCCAGCACTCCTGAACCACTCTCTAGGTTGGGAGGTAGTTCAGTCACATCCTTGATCTTTAAATGAAGGCTACAGGTATGTAACACTTAAATCCTTAAGCCATTTCTCCTAACTGGGCTGCAGCTATACTTGTCTGGGATTCTTTTTCTTTCTTCTTTCCAAGTGAACTCTTACGGAGACGTCAAGGCTCTCGGAGGGCAGGCTTGCCCTCAAGTGAGAGAAGATACTACACAGCCCAGTACTCCTTCAAAAGTTAAACAGCTCTCTCTCTCCTGTGGGGAGTGGGTGAGACAGTAGAGACAGGCCAGGGTGACACGGAAGTGGAGCGTCTCCAAACTCTAAACAGTGTTAAGTGAATAATGAGTATGTATATCAAACAGAAGCTGAATGCATCGGGACTTTTTCCACTTAAAAGTGGAAAAAAACATGAAGAGCCTCACTTTGCCTTAAGCCAAAGAATGGGATTGAGTAGCACCCATACCTCAAAAGCATAGCCATCAGATTTTGTTTGAGTATGGTTGTGCCCTGGTACTCAGTGTCACAGGACGTGGTCTGTGTCCCTTTCTGCTTTCCTTGTCTCTCCATTCCAATTCAGGCAGCCCCTTTCCTTGCTATGCTAAGATACTACAGTGGCCATCAGCATCTGACAACTATCTTACAAGATCAGCTCTCCCAATAAAAAGGGCTTCTCTACCCTTTAATTCTAATAAAAGTCCTGAAATAACGTCTTTGGATAACTTAGACCCACAAAGTAAATAAAGTAAATTATATATATATATATATATATATATATATATATATATATATATATATAAAATTTGTCAAGGCATGATCATGAGCCCCCTTGGAACTATGGTTATGGTTAAAGTCAGGGTTATCTGAAGGGCTGAGAGGAGGGAGAGATATTTTACTAGAGGGATATCAGACTGTTGTCTTAGATGGAAGAGGATGTATTTTGGGCAGACAATACAATGAATGGCTACACATGGAGTGTTCCATGGGCGAGTAGAGTGAGGAACTGAGGTAGATGGTGGTTCAGCGTCAGAGATGCTGAGTCCAGGTAAAACAGTCTTTTCTAGATGGCACTTACTGTTCAATTATATTTCTCCATGATTCTATTACAGCCTGCCAGGAGATCGCACTCATTTTTTTGTTAGCCTAGAAATCAGACTTTCTTGAAATAGGTGAATTGGGAAATCTCTTTGCTGTACAGAAAATATTGTTGCTGTGACAATTGTTGCAATAGAGGCCTGTTTGAAATGAGTCAGGCAGTAGCTAGGAGAAACAGTAACTCTAGTCTCTGCTGTCAAATAAAGCAAGGCACAGGCAGCTATGATTTTTTTTTATTCTAGTTTTTCCTACAATATCTCACACACACACACATACACACACATACACACACTCACACTGAAGCACACTCAAATAGGCCAGATTATCATTTCACCAAAAAATAATGAAACAAAAATAAAATATGCTTGCTTCCCTCCAACAAAAATAGAAAAAATACCTCGAAAATTTTAACTTAACGGTACGTGTCAGATTGTTTTGACTCACTTGTGAAAGGAAAATTGCAGCCCTAACTAGTTTGGGTGAGTGGATAGAGCATTAGCTTGTGGACTGAAAGGTCCCAGGTTCGATTCCGGTCAAGGGCATGTATCTTGGTTGTGGGCACATCCCCCATAGGAGATGTGCAGGAGGCAGCTGATCAATGTTTCTCTCTCATAGATGTTTCTAACTCTCTATCTCTCTCCCTTCCTATCTGTAAAAAAATAAATAAAATATATTTAAAAAAAGAAAAATTGCAGCATTGCTATTCTGATTGAAAATATCATAAGTAGAGGTCTCTATGATATGTGAGGATCAGCAAAAATTGACCCTTTGTGCTCAGCTGCACACTGGCAGGAACATCTGTCTGATTGCCAAGGGCCCAGTTATGTTGTATTCATTCCAATATGTCCTAATTTTATTTTCCTCTCCTCTCCTTGTCTCTGCTCTCTCTCTATCTCTATCTCGTCTCTTAATGTTTGAAAAATACAATAGAATTGTATTCTCAGCATGGGGATATCTGCATGTGTTAAAATTAAATGTTCTATTTTAAACTCACAACTCACTCTCCTTTTAATTTAAAAAGAACATCAGAATGTGGAGTTTTCTTTCCCTCTAAAAGAACAAGGAATATATAAACCTGAGATCTTGAAAGAGGCAAAAATCAACTTGTAGGGGAAACAACAAAAAAAAAGAAAACAAAACATGTGAAAGCCTTACTGATTCTATTTGAGCTGAAGTCTCTCTTGGGATGTGATATGAAGAACTGCAGCACAAAGAAATAATAGCAAGAACATACATTTTAGAAATAGATTTTTCTGTCTGGAAATTACTAGGAAAGGCATTAAGTCCCCCTTTACTTCCATTTCCTGGATGATATGAACATAACATTTCCAGTTACTCATACCTATATGCAGGTATACAAAGTGAAAAATAAAGACAATAGCTAAATTTTTCTTGAGAAATTACTTTTGTGTGAGATAGTATAAATGTATCTTTCAACCCAACTCATAGTGTGGTTTATTCAGGGGGCACTTCTCCCTCAAAATTAATAGACCACTCTACCCACTATGAGTAGTGTTGGGATCTTGTCTCCATTTTGCAGATGAGAAAACTGAGGTTGATTTAGGCTCCTTGACAAATGCTGTGGGACACAGAGCCTCCATAGACTGTGTGTCCACTTTTCTAGGTGTTGGAAATATTGATCAAGAATACCACTCAGAAAAATTCTTAATACAAAAAAGTCTCATGATCTATTTCTAGAAATCCAAGCCCAAGGCAGGCATCCAGAATAGGTGGCAATGAAATGACTGATCTTCCAGTTATTTACCAGAAACACCTATAGTAACACCATGGATGGTTCTACAGAGTCAATTAAGCAAAAGTAAAAAATGTAAAGGCTTTATTATTTATGCTAATACTTAATGCATTGCTATCTATACATAATGCCTCATCAGTTCATGTATAGCCAACTTATCTATGAGATATATGTATGTGGCATAAAGTCAACTTTGTTCCAATTGCTGTTGGTTCAACATAAGTAGGACTCAGGACTTTATTGATCTTTTTTTCTTGTTATGCAATGTGTAACAAGAGAATGTGTGGTCATCAGTGGCTGAATGACACTTTCAGTAACAGAAATGCCTTCTGGGAAAATAAGATTGGTGCCAAGGCAAGAATATGGGAGCAAACTTGAAGTTATTTCACTTCTATTTCAGAATGGGTTTACAAAAAAGGAAAAGATGCAAGACCATTTTTGAAGGCTGACAATCACAATGAGGGATTTGAATGAAAATACCTCTATAGCTTACTAAATAAAAATTGAGAATTATTAGATTGGCATGTCACCCTGTGTTAAATCTAGTGACAAATTATCTTTGCATATTGTCATCAACAGTGCCTCTTCATGAGCACTCTATATTTTTGCCAAAGTGGACTTAACTATTCCCTGAAGATAAATAAAAAAAGTATTATAAAATAAAATTTAAAAATGTGAACAAGATAAAGAAAGCCCACTCCAGTCATTCTTCTTGTGGTTTACAACCCAAAATTCTGAACACAATAAAATTAAAGTTAAAAAAAAAAAAAAGAACTGGGGAGCAACCAAGATAGTGGCATAAGTAAACACCTGAATTTGCTGCCATGCACAACCACATTAAAACTACAACTAAAAGACACAATAAATATCATCCAGAACCATGGGAAGGCTGGCTGAGTGGAAATTTTACAACTAGAAGAAAAGAGAAAAACACATTGAGTCTGGTAGGAGGTGCAGAGGTGTAGAAGTGCGGAGGTACAGAGGCGCGTGTAAAAGCAGCTGGCAGCCGGGTACGCTGTTGACTTTTTCAATCAGGAGGGTGATACAAGCTCCAAGCTGCTCTGAACCCCAGTTCCGGGTGAGAATCTGGGGGCTCAGACTCATACAGAGAGAAACTGTGCTATCTGTCATCGGGCCAGAACGTGAGGGCGGCTCTCTCACAGAGGTGCTTGCAGTGGTCATTGTTCCTGCACGGGGCTGCAGGGCACAGGCCCTGGGACCTCTCGGAGGTAGAGCGGGCTGGCAGTCATTGTGGTTTGCTCCTCCCTGGTGATTCCCTGAGACCCCACCCCACCCACTTTACAACCTCACCCAAGCTATGTGCAAAGGCTTTTGCATATGAATGGCTTGGCCTTGCTTTGCCTAAAATCCTGGGCAGACTTGGTGAGTGCCAAAGCCCCATTGAAGCAAGTCCTGCCCCATAACAGTGTCTCCAGCATAAAAGTTCTTCCATTGTAGACACAATTGGTCCTCACAGCCAGTTGGCCTGGAGGGTCATTTCCTCCCAGTGATACAAAATCAGTCAAGGGTTAACTACAAGATTGTGTACACAGTCCACAAAGAGGTGCACCAAGAGTGTCCACATCAGGTAATTAGGGAGCCTGAGCCACTGGGCCCTATAGGACATCTAGCACACAAAGTCACTCTATTAACACAGGGAAGCAGCCAAAATGCAGAGACAAAGAAACAGGTCAAAAATGAAAGAAATGGAAGAAAAATAAAAACTACTGGATATAGAATTCAAAACCATGGTTATAAGGTTACTCAAGAATCTTCTAGAAACCTCTGAGAAATATAGTGAGACCCTCAAGGATATGAAAAAGGACCAATTAGAAATTAAGCATACACTGACTGAAATAAAGAATAATAAACAGAGATCCAACAGCAGATTAGAGGATCCCAAGAATCAAGTCAAAGATTTGAAATACGAACAAGCAAAAAACACCCAACCGGAAAAGCAAAAGGAAAAAAGAATCCAAAAATATGAAGATAATGCAAGGATACTCTGGGACATCTTCAAGTGTACCAACATCTGAACTATAGGGGTGCCAGAAGAAGAGAGTGAGCAAGATATTGAAAACCTATTTGAAGAAATAATGACAGAAAACTTCCCCTACCTGGTGAAAGAAATAGACTTACAAGTCCAGGAAGTGCATAGAACCCCAACAAAAGGAATCCAAGGAGGACCACACCAAAATATATCATAATTCAAATTCCAAGGGCAAAAGATGAAGAGAGAATATTAAAAGCAGCAAGTGAAAAACAGATAGTTACCTATAAGGTAGTACCCATACAACTGTCAGCTGATTTCTCAACAGAAACTATGCAAGCCAGAAGGGAGGGGCAAGAAATATTCAAAGTGATGAATAGCAAGAACTTACAACCAAGATTACTCTACCCAGCAAAGCTATCATTTAGAATTGAAGGTCAGATAAAGAGCTTCACAGATAAGAAAAAGCTAAAGGAGTTCATCACAGCCAAACCAGTATGATATGAAATGTTAAAGGGTATTCTTTAAGAAGAGGAGGAAGAAGAAAAATGTAAAGATAAAAATTATGAACAACAAATACATATCTATCAACAAGTGAACCCAAAAATCAAGTTAATAAAAAAAATCTGATGAACAGAATAAACTGGTGAATAGAATAAAATCACAGGCATAGAAAGGGAGTGGACTGACAATTCTCGGGGAATGGGGTATGAGGGATGGAGGAAGAGACTGAACAAAAATTGTATACCTATGGACAAGGACAGAGGGGGGCCGTGTAAGGACAAGGGTGGGGTGGGAACCAAGTGGAGGGGAACTATGGGGGGAAAAAAGAGGAACAACTGTAATAATCTGAACAATAAATATTTATTTTTTAAAAAGGAAAGAAAAAAATAAAAGAACTGGACACTTTGAAAATTAAACAAAAGCAGGCAGGCCTGGCCAGTGTGGCCAAGTGCTTGAGTGTTGTTCTATGAACCAGGAGGTCACAGTTCAATTTGATGTATGAACCAGGAGGTCACAGTTCAATTTCTGGTCAGGGTACATACCCAGGTTACAGGGCCAACCCCTAGTAGGGAATGTTGTGCAGGAGGCAGAAGATCAATGATTCTCTCTCATCATTGATGTTTCTATCTCCTTCTTCCTCTCCCTTTTTCTCTGCAATCAACAAAAATATATTTAAAAAACAAAAGCAGGCAGAGTAAAAAATTGAAGAAACACCCTGAAACGGGGTATGTTTCTCTTTTTCTCCCTGTGTTTTCATCAATTGGAGCTGTTGCAGTAGTAAAAAGAGCAATAAAACTTTGAAAGACCCCCTTATTTTTCAGCAGAGGCACAAGAAAAGGAGCCATTAACACATCTAATCTAATAAGAGTAATATGACAAGCCACGTCCACCAGCCAATCAGAGCAACTGTATGCAAATTAACCCAGCCAAGATGCTGGCCAGCAGCCACAGAGCTAGAGGAAAAAGAAGTCTTCCATTGCACAACAATGGACTTGAAACTACCTACCTAGGCCAGCTATGGCCTCCTCTCTACTCAACAGTTTCAATTATAGAAACCACAGAACTGAACCAAACAGGAGGCTTTGTTATCTGACTAGGCCTCCACTCAAGGCAACAAAGTTTCAATTATAGACAATAAATAAACCCCAGAAACCTGATTCCAGCCAGTCTTGCTGGGACATTGGGTCAATGGGAGCCATGGGCAGCCTGAAAATGGCCCTTAGCCCCTCACCCAGGCTGGCCACACCCCCAGAGGGTGAGGGTTCCCACTGGGGGGCTTGGCCAGCCTACAAACAGCCATCAGCCCTTCACCCAGGCTGGCCATCACCCAGGCTGGCCGGGCACGCCAGCAGGTGGACATCCCCCGAGGGGTCCCAGACTTCAAGAGGTCACAAGCTGGGTTGAGGGACCACCCCCGAGTGCATAAATTTTTGTGCACTGGGCCCATAATTCTATATAATAAAAGGGTCAATGCAATAATTAGGGTCAATGCAAATTGACCCTAATAGCAGAATGACAGAATGACTGGTCACTATGACACACACTGAGCACCAGGGGGAAGATGCTCAATGAAGGAGCTGCCCCTCGTGGAAAGGGCACTCCCACAGGGGGAGCTCTGCTCAGCCACAAGCCACAAGCCAGTACAGCGGTGGTTGTGGGAGCCGCTCCTGCCTCCTCAGCAGTTCTAAGGATATCCAACTGAAGCTTAGGCCTGCTCTCCACTGGCAAGTGGACATCCCCTAAGGGCTCCTGGGCTGCCAGAGGGATGTCTGACTGCCATCTTAGGCCCGATCGCCCAGGGAGTGGGCCTAAGCCAGCAGGTGGACATCCCTCGAGGGGGGGGGCATCCCAGACTGGGAGGGGGCACAGGCCAGGCAGAGGGATACCGCTCCCCCCTGAGTGCACAAATTTGTGTGCAACATGCCTCTAGTGAAGAATATAAGAGAGACATCCAGAGAATTAGATTTCCCAATATTGTGTCTGAACCACTAGCCCAGGTCTCCACAGTGAAATTCCTATGCAGAGACAGAAGCAAATTAGCAAGAGTTCTTAGGTCACCAAAATCACTGCCTAAAGAAGAAAATTAAGATAATTCTATTGTATTAAAGTTTAAATTTATGCTCTGTGAAAGACATCATTAAGAAAATGAATATCTAAGCCCCAAATTGGGAAAACATGTTTTAAAGTTATGTAAATGAACTAGAAATGGTACCTAAACCATGTACAGAATTATCAAAAATTCAATAAGAAAACAGCAGACTCAATTAAAACAAGAAAAAACAGGCAGAGGAACTATATAGGCATTTTACCAAAGAAGATACTCTTCGGCAGAAAATCATATTCAAAGATGCTGAACATCGTTAGTAGATGTTTCCATTTCCCTGGGTTGCCTTGGCAAATTGCCACAAACCAGGTGGCTTAAAACAACAGAAATGTATTCTCTCGCAATTCTGAAAGCTAGACTTACCAAATCAAGATCAATAGGATCATGCTTCTTGTGAAGTCCATAGGAAAGAATCTTTCCTTGACTCTTTCTAGCTTTTTATGATTGCCTGAAATCCTTGGTGACACTATCACCACCACCACCACCACCACCACCATCATCATCTTTTTAAAAACTGATTGGTGTAATAAAGTACCATAAACTGAGTGGTTTATTGTGGAACAATAGAAAAAAATACATATTTTTATTTGTCTCTTGGCACAGAGCTCCCAAAACCCTTGCAATTTCCTGGGTAATAGTAGTGTCTTTTGTTCTAATGAGGCAACTTTGGTCGGCTCTTGGGTCAGAGCTGGTCACAAGAAAGACCAAACCATGGTTAGAAGCTTGGAGCTTTCGGTCCACTGTCCTAGTCTCTGAAGAGGGAAGAGGAACTGGAAATGGAATAATAACCAACTGTGCCTCTGCGTTGAAACCTCCATAGAAATACCAACAGTATGTGTTTTGGAGAGCTCCCAGTTGGCGAACATGTGGAGGTGCTGAGAGAGTGGTGTGCCCAAGGAGGGTGTGGAAGCTGGGGATCTCTTCCCACCTTCCTTGCACATGCATCTCCTCCATCCATCTGCTCCTGAGTAAAATCCTTTTATAATAAAATGGTAATGTAAGAAGTAAAATGTTTTCCTGAGTTCTATGAGCCGCTCCTACAAATTAATCAAATTTAAGAAAGGGGGTCACGGGAACCTGTGATCTATAGCCAGTTCTTCAGAAGCACAGGTAACAAACTTGCTCTTAAAACCAAGTAGACTGGCCTCTATTCGAGTGATTCTGGGAAAGTGGCAACACTGAATGTCTCTCCTGAGTTCTCAATCTAAGGAAGTAGCTTCCCATTACTGTCAGATCACCTTCTATCCTCTTTGTCTCAAAGACAGTCTTAAATACAAAAAGAAATATTTAGGACTCAATATTTAGAAATAGGAAATATCAAAAGTTGTCATGAGACTTGATTAAGATGGGAATCTTAGATTCCTGAGAAATAATACTTGACTTTTTATTTAATCAAAATAACAATAACAGACTTTAAAAGTAAACATAGGAGGTAACCTGATTGTAAAAAACTTTAGGTCTATCAAAATTGATGTCTTAGTTATCTTAAATAATCAAGGAAAAGATAAAGTAAACATAATTCACAGAAACTTTGTCTTATAAGACATACTATTTGCCTTCAAAGCAGAATACTCAGAAAGTAAATGAATAAAAAAGATAATAAACCAGCCCTAACCGGTTTGGCTCTGTGGATAGAGTATCAGCTTGTGGACTGAAGGGTCCCAGGTTCGATTCCGGCCAAGGGCATGTACCTGGGTTGCTGGCACATCCCCAGTGGGGAGTGTGCAAGAGGCAGCTGATCAATGTTTCTCTCTCATCGATGTTTCTAACTCTCTATCCCTCTCCCTTCTTCTCTGTAAAAAATCAATGAAATATATTTAAAAAATAATAAAGCAAAGCAAAATTTTTGCAGCCTCTTTGAGAAACTAATATCCTAAAAAATGGAATCATAAAAACTCTTTTTGAAATCTTATTAAAAAAACCATTATATAAATCTTAGTCAGAATTGACTAATACAAATAACATTTCCTCTTCATGAACTTCTACAACTTTATCCATCCATTCAGGTTTTTTTTTTCTTTCTCAAACTTTCCTCATCGTTCTGGAACAATAAGCCATTTTACTTTAACGGTAATATCTTTTTTAACTTAAGAAAACCACATTTATTAAAGTACAGTTTCTCAAAATGGCAAAATTAACATATTTATTGATAGACACAAATATATAGAGCCTTCTGTACCATACAAATGTCAGGGGAAAAAAGCACATACACTTAAAATTAAGCTCTGTAATTAATATTATAGTATTCTATCTTACTAAATTATCTAGTTATCTAATGAATATCCATTAGTTAACTCAAGTAGCAGTCCAAGATTTTAAATTGCCTAAAGAAGTTGGAGTTAGTCTTTAATCTTACATACTATAAAATACAATTACTGTTAAAATAGTTTTTTAGAATTATACAATTTGGTTAAAAAATGTTCACCTAACTATTCAAGTAATTATTCTTAGTTATTCTTGACATAGTGAGATAGCGTAGTTATTTGTAACTCTTCTCCTGGCTATACACAATGGTATTTATTATGTATGTCCTTCAGATTCTTGAGTTGGAAATACTTTAGGTTTATTCTTATAGCTGATTTCAAAGTGAAAATGAAAATATTTAGCATTTTATTCATTGCCATAAGATTATTGGTAATATTTATAATGGCATTTCATATTGCTTATAATGGTATTTTTAAAGCTTTTATATGCATCATAATAGTTTATCCCCACTATAACCTGATACAAATAGTTCATTAGAACCATTTGGCTTTTGATAAGGAGAGGCTGAGAGAGAGAGACAGAGAGAGATAGAGAGAATTAATCATGTTTCACAGCTACTAAACCTTAGAGAGTTGATTCCTATTTCAATGGTCCTATTGATAAAATTAACCAATTGTCTCATACAGTACTTTAAAAAATACACAAAAATAACAAATCAGCAGTGGATTGTTCTGGCATAAAAATATATTATGACTTAGATGATGTTATTTATAATAAACAGAAGCTAAGCTCTCTATAACTGTTGGGGATAGAAGATCTACAATTTCAAACCAAAAATTACATAAAAATCATATCTTGTAACTAGTGACATGTTTCATTATTTTGCTTTGGTTTGAAATGTTCCTCAGAAACAATGTTGTCCTTAGAATTTCTTGGTTTACTACATCACAGGCAATTCTAAATGCCTTACTCTCTTCTAGTAGGAATTATTGACCAAAATTTTGATGAGAAAAATGTATCCTAGCTCTTAAGAATAATGGGAAAGTGGCAACCATAGCACCAAAGATTGACATTGGAAGAAAAGATTTTGGCAGTAATCAGCTTTTGGGATTTAGGGTTTAGATGAATCTTTTAGAATAAGCTGAGGACAAACAGTTGCCTAGCTAATTATCTAGACAAAAGAAAGGCAGATAAAAGGTGTTTCAAATTCCTCTCTGCAGCCACATCCCAGGTTGAATAAACAAGCCATACAGAGGAGGCTTTTCTCCCGCCATCATGACCAAACTGTGCTTCATTTGTGGAGAATAAGTACCGACCCTGAGTCATTCAAGCTAGTGCAGTCTTTTCACAATCAGTAGTTTGGAAGCTAAAAGGGATGCAACAAAAGGATAAAAATATCTATTCTCTTGGAAAATGCTCTTGAAGGAAGCTGGCTAAGTGTGTCCAAAGTAACAGGGATCCTTTCCTATGTGTGGTCACAGTTATGTACAAGGAGCAAGAGGCTATACTTACTTACATAAGTGAGTACAAGGGTTTGTGTATGTGCATGCAAACATAATAGTTCAACCTTCTTTAGTTAGAGTAAACATTTTCTTCCAAACAGTTTTTTCTAAATCATAAAAGTTAAGTACTAGAATCTGTATTTTTATCAGCTAACATGACAATGCTATTGATACTATTAGGGAAAGAGGCAGAACATAAATTAAATTGGAAGCATGATTTTTTATGGAAATATATTGAAACTAGGGGCCCGGTGCACAAAAATTTGTGCACTTGGGAGGGAGAGGGGTCCCTCAGCCTGGCCTGTGCCCTCTCACAGTCTGGGACCCCTCAGAGGATGTCCACCTGCTGGCATCTTTGACCAGCCTGCAGGCTGGCAAAGCCCCCCAGTGGAAACCCTCACCCCATGGAGGTGTGGCCAGCCTGGGTGAGGGGCTAAGAGCCATGTTCAGGCTGCCCACAGCTCCCATTGACCCAACAACCCAGTGAGGCTGGCTGTAATCAGGTTTCTGGGGTTTATTTATCTTCTATAATTGAAACTTTGTTACCTTGAGTGGAGGCCTAGGCAGGTAGTTTCAACTCCATCGCTGGTGCAACAGAAACCTCCTGTTTTCTCTAGCTCGATGGCTGCCAGCCTCTATCTTGGCTGGGTTTATTTGCATACAGCTGCTCTGATTGGCTGGAGTGTGGCTTGGCTGGTGGGCATGGCTTAGGTGTCTTGGAGTGATGGTTAATTTGCATATTACTCTTTTATTAGAGTAGGTAGATAGTTATGATACTAAAAAACAAAAGTTTAAAAAAACCTAAAAGTTTGCCCTCCTACTCACATTGCCACATGTCAATCTATGCTGCATTGTTGAGTTACCAGTAAGTTTAGGAGAATCTCCAAGAAAATTGAGTTCTCAGCTTAGTATTATTATCCTTTTACTAGGGGCTCAGTGCACAAAATTTGTGCACTGGGGGGTGGGGTTCCTCAGCCCAGCCTGCTCCCTCTTATATATTGGGAGCCCTCAGGGGGTGTCCTACTGATGGTTTAAGCACTCTCCCTTCTCCCCTTGTGGAGTGGGCCTAAGCCACAGTCTGGCTTCCCTTTGTGGGAGGAGACCAGGCAAATCAGGGGAAGCTACCAACCCCATCACCCCACTGCTGCAGCCACTGCCAGTCACCGCAGCCACCAAGATGTTTTCATCAACACAGACTCCAGTGTCTTCACCATGAAAAAATGACAACTATCTTTAGGCATTTTTAAGATGTGCCTTTCATAGGATATGATATTTCTTTCTTTATTTTTTATCCTCACCTGAGGATATGTTTCCATTGATTTTTAGAGAATGTGGAAAAGAAGGGAAAAACATAGAGAAACATCAAAGTAAGAGGAACACTTTGATTGGTTGCCCCTGCATATACACTGACTTGGGCTCTGGCTAGGGAGTAGCCTGCAACCTAGGTATATGCTCTTGGTCAGAATTAAACCCAGACTTTGTGGTCAGTAGGCTGAGGCATTATGCACTGAGCCAAACTGGCTAGGGCAGGATACGACATTTCTTAGCCCTCCAGCAGTGGACCTTCATTTTTTTCTCCATGAGTGGTGGAAAAATCCTAGATTGCCTTTTTGGATTCTTATCACCCAAGTTACTAAGAATATTACCAGTGACATACAGGGAGCTTAGCCAATGAGCAGTAAGAAAAGTTATTTCATCTGTAGTTCACTCCAATCACCGGTTCCACCCCTGCCCCTCCAATCCCAGCTCCACCCTGACCCAGGCCTGTAACTCTGGCCAAGGATGCAGGCCTGGGCAGGGAGCCCCCTGACCCCTGTGGTCACTGGCCCTGCCCAGGCCTGCAGTCTCTGCCTGAGGCTGCAGGCCTGGGCAGAAGACCCCCAAGCCCCTCTGATCGCCGGCTTCACAGAGTGCAGGCCTCTGCAATCACCAGCTCTGATCCTGCCCCCTGCCATCTCCGGTTCTGCCCTTGCCCCCCTGGCAGCCTCTGGCCAAGGCTGCAGGCCTGGGCAGCGGACCCCCAGACTACTGCTTTACTAGCTCCACTGGTACCCAGAGCCCTGCAATCGCAGGCTCTGACCCTGTCCCTCCGATCACTGGCTCTGCAGAGCCTAGGCCCCTGCGATCTCCAGCCTTGCCCCTGCCCATGTCTGAGGCCTCTGGCAAAGGCCTCTGGCCAGGGCACAGGACCCTCAGCCCCCTCTGATCACCTGTTCCACCCCTCGGGCCCCCCACCTCCCCTGCTACCTGCCTGGATAACAGGCCTGACCACTTCAGTGGCGGAGTTGAACCAGACTGGGCGCCACCATCTTGTGGCAATGGGGCCATCCATCTTTGTGACAAAGTGATGTCTAATTTGCATATTACTCTTTTATTAGAGAGGATGCCAAAACTGTGTGAAAACACCCCTCAAACTCAATGAGAACATTTGGAATGGTTAGACCATGCATGAGGTTTATTATCTACTGCTGTCTTTTTGGCTAAAGGTATAAATGATGTCACATTAAATGATTTACTTGCCCTGTTTCTTTTGGTGAAGAGAAGCTATGGAAAGTGATCTCATGGAAAGGAGTGCAAAGAAACAGTATGCCTTACTCCCTAGGGCAGTGGTTCTCAACCTTCCTAATGCCACGGCCCTTTAATATAGTTCTTCAATGTTGTGGTGATCCCCAATCATAAAATTATTTTTGTTGCTACTTCATAACTATAATTTTGCTATTGTTATGAATTGTAATATAAATATTTGATATGCAGGATGTACTTAGGTGACCCCTGTGAAAGAGTCGTTGGACCCACAGGTTGAGAACCACTGCCCTAGGGCCTTGAAAGAGCTTACTTAAGAATCCACAAGGCCTGGAGTGGGTGAGAAATAAATATCCTCCCAAGAAGAATCTAAGGAGGAAAAGGAATCTAAAGACCAGAAAGTTTTAAAAGGTATTCTGTACGTACATAAAAGTTCTAACCCCTGGAGTCCTAGCAAGTTTCCTGGATTCAAGCACATATAATTTTTTTCTGTTCGGTGAGAAGTAAATGTAAAGACACCTGGACTCTAGTGGTTGGAGATACTACTTAAAAGGAAAAAAACAACATCAAAAACAATTCTTTCAAGGCATTTTGTCTACTTCAATGTTTTTTCCCCAGATTCATTGTGTAGTTTCTCTGACGTGCATATTCTCAGAGGCAATTCAATGTACAAAAGAATCCTGAAATATTTTAATACTGTTTTCTTGTAAATATTTCTTCACAAAGAAACATTTTACATCTTAGAAGTTAGAAATAGCTTTTTTTTTAATGTAGAAATTTGTTCTCAAAGCTGCTGGAACTTTTTTTAGAGTAAGTCACCACATGTATACGCCATTCCTTCCTTTTTAAAAAAATACATATTTTTATTGATTTCAGAGAGGAAGGGAGAGAGAGACCGAGATAGACACATCATGAGGAGAGAAAATCATTGATCAGCTGCCTCCTGTATGCCTCATACTAGGGATTGAGCTGCAACCTAGGCATGTATCCTGACTGGGAATCGAACTGTGACCTTCTGGTTTATATATCGACTTGGGGCCCGGTGCATAAAATTCATGGATGGGCTCGGGGTCAGGGGGTTGTCCGTGTGTCCCTCAGCCTAACCTGCACCTCTCCAATCTGGGAGCCCTCAGGGAATGTCCTACTGACAGCTTAAGCCCACTCCCTGTGGTTCTCTGCTCTCTGAAAGGGTCTGCCTGCTCCATACTGCAGGGACTGCCAAGCAGGCCTTGCTGGGTGCTGCCTGGGCCACACTTGCCTGTTCCCTGGTTACTGCAGTGACAGCCAAGCAGGCTGCGCTGGGAGCTGACTGCAGGCCACAGTTCCCTGCTCCTGGGTCGCTGCAGCAAAGGCCAAGCAGGCCATGCTGGGAGCTGCCTCCTACCTGCTGTCAGTCTCCATGGAAGTGATAAGGTTAATTTGCATACTCACTCCTGATTGGCTGGTGAGCATAGTGGAGGGACGGTCAATTTTCATGTTTCTCTTTTATTATATAGGATATATAGGATGCTCAACCACTGTCCCATGCCAACTGGGCCTCCCTTCCTTTCTTATAGGAAGAAAACTTGAACCAATTAGCAGCTGGAATTGCAAGTAAGTGATGAATAGACATGTGTATAAGACCTGACCTTTTATTCCATCGGTGATGCTTTCAGGCTGAATTTGATGAAATAAGAGTAAATTCCTAGCTTCATTAGAATCATGAGCATGCAGATTCCTTGGCAGAGGGTGTGGTCATCATTAGCAATGCACTCAAATATTTCTGGCTCTCTGCTTCCTGTGAATAATAGTGCTTATTCACCTTTCCAAATTGAGGTGTGAAATAGAACTTATTTTTATAAATAAAACTAGAGGCCCGGTGCACAAAAATTTCAGCCTGGCCTGTGCCCTCTCACAGTCTGGGACCCCTCAAGGGGATGTCCACCTGCTGTTGTGCCTGGCCAGCCTAGGTGAGGGATGATGGCCATTTCAGGCTGCCCACGGTCCATTCAGGTTTTGGTTCCTACTGGGGTGCCTGGCTAGAAGCAGGTATCTGGGATTATTCAACTTCTATAATTGAAAATTTGTTGCCTTGGTCCCCCGTTTGAAGCCTGGGTTGCCCCAGGTATCTGGGGTTTGTTTGTTTATCTTCTGATTGAAACTTTGTAGCCTTGAGTAGAGCTCAGGGCCCACAGGGCCCTGGCTTCCTCCATTGCCTGGGGCAACTCCAGCTCTGTGGCCGCCATCATCTTAGTTAAGTTAATTTGCATATATTGATGGCTTGTGGGTGTAATGGAGTGAAGGCCAATTTGCATAGTACTCTTTTATTAGATTAGATTGAATAGATGTAATATTTGCCACTTCTTGGCAGAAACATTTGAAGATAGTGTTGCTTGCCATATTTTCTTGCCCATTAAAAGGTGGTTATGAAATCATGTCAAGGTGAAGTTTGGAGCAGCTAATACCCAGAGTGACTACAATCAGTTGTGCCCTTTTGCCAACCAGCAAAGTATGCACTGTGTGAGTAAGACTTTTTTTTTTGGTTGAACAGTCATGAAAGTGGGCCTTTGGTGCTTATGGTATGTCAATGTAACTTCATCAGTTGTAACAAATGTACCACTTGAGTGAGGGTTGCTGATGATGGGAGGCTATGCATGTGTGTGGGCAGAGGGTGCATGGGAAATCTCGGTACTTTCCCCTCAATTTTTCTATGAATTTTAAATTGGTCTAAAAAATGAAATAAAAAACCCAACATAAACAACAATAAAATCTGTTTTACCAATATCTAGCATTATGTGAAGTTGATTAATTTATTGAAACCGATCTCTTTAGGACAAAGTACTTGCTTTGGGCATTTATCCATAATCAATAATAATAATAGGATAATATGCAAGTTGGTTGGGATGCCATCATATAATGACCGATCAGCAAACTGTGTCCCTGTCCTCTGTCCTGGCCCAGGAACTTGAGGCTCATGTCCCCAACCCCGGCAACAGGTCCAGGGATGTGAAGCTCACATCCCTGCCCCCCTGCCCCAGCCCAGGGGTCTGGAGGTGTACAGAGAGGCCATTCCACTGCAGGCCCAGCCAGGGGTCCACAGATATGTGCTGGTCCACAGGGTTCTGCCACGGCCTGGCCCAGGGACAGGGCTGTGGAAGGGCCTCTGTGTGCCTGCACTAGGGGTCCACAGGCCTCCATCAGCTCCAGCCTACCTCTTAGGGCAGTCCATCAAGGAGCCCTGGATGGGAGGGCAGGGTCTACCTCTTTGGGGAAATGGATTGTGGGACTCCTACACTGTGACAGGGTATAGGCCATGCTGGGGTCCCTCCTTCTGCCCCGAATGCATGAATTTTGTGCACTGAGCCACTAGTCAATAATAATGATGTATGTTAGTGACCAATCTGGAAAATGTCAGTATTAATCTTCATCTGAGGATTAATTAGTGTATGTGGCTGGAGAAATTACCAATACCAGGGAAAGAACTGCCAAAAAAACAAAGGGGAAAGTCCTCAAGGCTCACATTGGATCAGGAATATTTTATTTCCTACCAGACAGAGCACAACCTCCCTCCCCGCACCACCACCCATAAGTATGGGGCACCAGGTGGAGAAAATAGAATGTCATTGCTTTAGAAGTAAGGAATATTTATTCCTTAGACTAAAAACATCCTCAATAAATTTATGCTTCAACCATCTATAATTAAAAGTCAGATTTGGTCACTTGGGTAAAAAATCAAGACAGCTCTAACTTGCCTAAAAAAAAACTACAAAAAATATGAAAACAAATAAATTAAGTGTAAAAAGATGCAAAAGTGATGTATTGCTGCCTAGTTAGTGTGGCCCAGTGGTTGAGCATCAACTTTTGAGCTAGGAGATCAGGGCTCAATTTCAGGTCAGGTTTTTTTAATCTTGATCCCCGGTGCAGAGTGTGAAGGAGGCAGCTGATCAATGATTCTCTCTCATCATTGATGTTTCTACCTCTCTCTCCCTTCCTCTCTCTCTCTGAAATCAATAAAAATATATTTTAAAAATTTGATGTGCTGCTAAGTGTTATCCAAGAAAAGATGAAGCAGTTATATTAATACCAGATAAAATAGATTTTATAAAAAAATAGAATAATACCAGGGACAAAGAGGGTCATTTCAAAATGACAATGGTTTAATTTATTAGAGGACATTAAATATTCTACACTTAACATATTCAGTAACAGAGCTTCAAAAAGCACTATGTAAAACCAAATAAAATGGATAAATAAATTCACAATTACAATGAAGTATTAAAATAACAGAATAAGTAGAAAGATAATTAGTAAGAGAATAAACAAAATGAACATTATCAAAGAACTTGTTCTTAATTTACATTTATAGAGCATTCCACCCAACAATAGTAAACATGCATTCTTTTTAAAAGCACATAGATAATTTACCAAATTAGCCTATACATTTAATAAGATTCAGATCAAACAAAGAATGTCCTCTGATCACAGTGGGATTAATTAATATTAGAAATCATAACAAAAAGATATCTGGTAAATCCCTAAATATTTGTAAACTAAATTACACTCTTATAAATAAACTACAAGTTACAAAAGAAACCAAAAGCAAAATTAAAAGCTATTTTGAAGAAAATGAAATGAAACACACAGGTCAAAATGTGTGAAATACAGCCTAAGAATATTTTAGAGGTAAATTTATTGCAGTAAAAGCTTATATTAGAAAGCAATGATTTCAAATCAATGGTTTAATCTTACATTTTTTAAAATGTTTTTATTGATTTCATTTTTAATCTTATATAATAAAAGAGAAACATGCAAATTGACAGTTATCACCAGCCAATCAGAGCGGCTGTATGCAAATTAACCCAGCCAAAATGGAGGCCAACAGCCATGGAGCTAGAGCAAACCAAAGGCTTCTGTAGCAACTGCCTGCCTAGGGTGGCTGAGCCTCTGCTCATGGCCATGCCCACCAGCCAATCAGAGCGGCTGTATGCAAATTAACCCAGCCAAGATGGAGGCTGGCAGGGCGGCTCTGCACTGGGAGCCTCCACAGCCGGCATAGCTGTGCCAGGTGTGTCAGCTCAGTGGGGGGGTGGGGTCTGGCCTAGGGCCTCCTTGGGGCATCCAGGAGCAGCTGTCCTGGGTCTGCTGCCTAGCTCCGCCCCTGGGAGCCTCCGAGGAGTATCCAGGAGCGCCTGTCCTGGGTCTACTGCCTGGCTCCACCCCCTGGGGGCCTCCCCGGGCCATGCAGGAGCACGGAGCCTCTGCAGGGTGTGCAGGAGCAGCCGTCCTGGGTCCACTGCCTGGCTCTGCCCTGGGGGCCTCTGCAGGGTGTCCAGGAACACCCGTCCAGGGTCCGCTACCTTCATCCACCCCCCAGGGGCCTCCACAGGGCGTGCGGAAGCGTCTGCTGCACAGTGCGAAGAATCCGAAGCCAGTTCACTGCCCAGCTTCACCCTGGGTGTGTTTGCTCAGCAGCAGG